>UXGD01002334.1:0-26774 GCA_900474315.1 Torymus auratus | reverse complement strand
AGCAATACTTTATTTTGGTAATATACCTAAACATTTTTCTCTTGTGACTTTCGATATTTTTCTCACAACGTCACGCCTTATTGTCAACTTGGTATTGCTGTACGCACAATACTTTTTTTTCAGTGAACCCCTCAATTAATCATAACATCTTCATTCGTTTTCGAGAAATTAACAAAAAAATTAAAAGTTACAGTTATTTAGTAAAATAAATTTGAAAAAATAAAATATTTAAAACACATGCACTTTGATCAATAACAATTATTAACTTATACACTGATGTAAACAATCAATGTATTAGAACAATAACTTTAGAATTGTCAGGGTTTTTTATAAAGCTTCTGGGAGGGTGCGGAGTGAGGTGTACCGTTGAGGTATTGTGTGTGGGGTGAGTCGACGAGATGATGGGTCGTACACCGCTTGGGACTTTAAACATATGATCGATTTATTTTATCTGAAAGCATTTCATCATTAATTTTTATTTTTTGCCGGGCTAGTAATCATGAAATTCGTTATAACTTATTTTACTTGAAAGCGAAATATTTAGTATTTTTAGAATGTTAATAATTGTTAATTTGAAAATCACTTCAGACTGGAGCAAACAGTCATTAGAAATAAACTGCCGAAGAATCCAAGGATAAAATTCAATAGAAAAATAAAATAAAGAATACAGATACCGACATCTAAAAAAGTGCGTATATTCGAAAGAAGAAGGAGCAACAGCGGCAGCCAAGAAGAATCCGCGCGCGCGGCACGGGGGCGGCGTCGGCAAGACTAATAGAAGTAAAACACTTTGGCGGCGGCAGCGACGGCGTTAAGTGTAGCGCACGCTGAAAACAAGAGCAAGCGAGAGAGAGGGAGACGATTGGGTAAATAATGAAACGAATGCAAATGCAGTGTCTGGCGCTCGCGCGCGACCGAATGAAGCGTAGAAAGGTTCGGCGGCGCGTGGTCGGAGCTAGAGAGAGAGAGAAAGTAGGAGAGAGACGCTATCCGAGAGTATGCACTTAGGATTTAAATAAGCCCTCTAAAAGTGTGATAATTGAAATGGCACGGTTGAAAGTGCGCGAGCAGCCGGAAGCGAGCGCGCACAGGTTGATGAGAGGGGAAGCGCGCGCGTGAGGAAAGTCTAAAGACCCCTTCTTTCTCTCTCGACTTCGTGTGCGGATATAAATGGCGAGTAGGTGCAGCAGCGGTTCTCAGCAAAAAGAATTCCGGAGGTGGCGCGGGCTTGTGTGTGTCTTATGTTATACGCGCGGGCGGCCCTCCGAGGCGCTGATGAGATAAGCGACGGGGTAAATTGTGTAAGAGAGCATGATGGGGGTGTGGAGTGTGTGGCGTATCTTAATTTCAGGTTGAAATGCTTGTTATTTGCCGTTGGAAAATTACAGGGTGTGGAAGTGTTGTTCTTACTTGGTCCGTGTAATTATGTTCTTTGCACAATTACGAGATTTTTGCTTACGCTAATGCCCATTGGTTAGTGATTTTACAAGCTCGTCTTTTATTTTTACACGCGGCTATATGGCATTTCTAACATAAAATTAAAATTTACTGTTAGAAATCGCGGAAAGTCGTTTTTAGAATCGCAAAAAGTTATATTTTATTAAAGCAACCACTGTCAATTTCAACTACCTTATATATAGTCCAAAATAACTCTGGTATAAATGTTATACAACCACCGCGCGTCGCCATTTTTATAAAAGTTAAAAATACAGTTTATTAAAATATGTAAGCCAGTCTTCTAACTATACGATTTCCCGTATAAAAATACTCGAAACTTCCTAAAATAACATACTTGCATTAAACAAATCCTATCGATTCATTAGACGCCAAAGGTATATATACGGATCGTGAGGGAGAAAAGATTTTCCTCAAAATCCAATACTCTCAATAATGAACGAGCGAACGGGACGAACGAGGGGGAAGAAAAATTCATGTCCCCTCGTCCCGCAAGTCGAAACTCTTAATTGAAGGGAAAGCCTTTTTTATGCAGTAGCGATGGAAACGGCAAATGAAAGACCAATGCAACGTCCGATCGCCATCGTCTATATAGCTATATATATTACAACGCACAGCTTTCAGCTCCCGTGAGTGGGAGAGAGAAAATGAGAGAGAGAGGGAGGAGAGCGCGTCTGCGGTTGAATAGGTATTTTGGAGCTATTGTACCGCAGGCACTATGCCAATATCCGCCATTCAATAAATATCATCTTAATGAACTCATGTATATTTGATTGGGCGCGCTCCCCCTGGCGCCCTCGTCTGCGAATGTTCTCTTCTTCTTTCCTTCTACTCCCTCTCTCTCCCTCGTCGCACCATTGTGCCAGCTGTATCGGTGTCCCTTGCCCGTTGTGCGCATACTCCTCCAGAGAGAGCGAATTCGCCTTTTTTCAACCCTCATCAGGCAATCGACTGTTATTTTTAACGCGTGTTTCGAATTTCTCGCGCGTATACATATACACAAACGCCGTGCGGCCTTCGAGAGCTTCGGCTTCGAAAGTTTGTAAATTATTGGCGAACGATGCGGCGGCGGCGCTGTTTTTGTTTTGTATTTCGCGGGCAATTTGCCGGATTAATATTGATCTGGCCGCGGTGCGCGGAGATTGAAATTTGGTTTATCTCCCGCGTGTTAATTCACGCGCGTTGATCAACTTTCCCTCTATATATACCTATAAAGCAGTGTTATCGCATGTATATATTTGATCGGCAAAGCCATGGGAGGGGAAACTTTCAAATTGCATTCTATATACACGTGCTAGGCAGGTATATAAATTATTACAATCGCTAAAGAGCTTACATGGCGTGGATTTAATGAATCCGCAGATGTTGGCGCGCGACACACTATACGCGGTTGAATTAAACAAAAAACGCGCGGAAAAGAGAAAATTACGCTAAATTTTCTTTTTTAAGACCCTTTAGAAAAAGAGCCGCGCAAAAGACGCCGGCCACGGTTTGGTCTGTATGTTTCCTTAATTATAAAAAAAAAGGGAACACCCGGGCGTTTTAGAAATCTCATAGTATTAACGTAAGCTCTAGCGTCGTCGTGAGCGAGCGAGATACATATAGCACACAAAACCCAGTGTTTACCGCCACATTAATGAGTCTCGCGAAGTAATTTAAAAAAATATCTCATTTGCTCCCTTTTTTGCTCGCGAGCGCCCCTTTGCGCCTGCTGCATGTCTATATATACATAAAGCTCGGGTAACATTTAGCAGCGAGCGAGTGCAATGAGGGAGAAGGAAAAAGCGTGCGTCTGATCAACAAAATGCACTTTGTGAAATATCCGACCGCTCGCGGAAAGCTCAAAGAATCGACCTCTTTAACCTCGCGCAAAGCATGGCGAAAAAAGGACGAGCGCGAAAGGAGTGTAATAGTACATCAAACATTCGGGGAGATTCCTGGTGGAAATCGGAAACGTTATATAGCAGCCGGGCACACAGCCTTTATATTAACGACTTTTTTCTATTAAAATAGAGCCGAAGTGCGCGCAGATGAGCCGAATGAATAAAGGACGATATAGCAGACGGGCAGCAGTAGCCCCCCACAAAGGCGTGAATGCGAAGAAAACACGCGATGCGCCGCCGCCGCATTTGGAATCTCAAGCCCACTGCAGCAGCAGCAGTATCCTTTGTCCATTCAGCGAGAAAGTTGCAGCGTTTTATCTCTTTTGAGGTTTTCACCTTCGTTTCCCTTTGCAGGTGCGGCCCGTTTACACTATATACGAGTAACACATATATACCCTCGCTAGCTCGTGGCCTGGGAGATGAAAGGGGGGCGAAATTAAAAAGGGAGCGGTGTGTCGGCGCTGGATACCTAAATGAACGGAGTCACAATAATAACGCGAGCAACGAATCTGATGACGAAATGTAGAGGTGCGCGCGACGATCCTTCCAGTTATTTATATACACATACATACGTACACTCACAGTCATGTGTATACGTGTATATCCGTGCACAGCTTTTGGGTAGAGTAGTGGTTTAGGCGGGTGGGTGAGCGCGTGTATAGGAAGAGACGGCGCTACATTAGCAAGATTGCCCTCTACTCTCGCGGTGGCTGCCACCGCCGCACTCTTCTCCTCTCTTTCTCTTCCTCTCTCTCTATCTCTCTGTGTTCGCTATCTTTCACGCGGCACTGCGTCATCGTTGCCTCGTTTCTTAGCTCGAGAGCGACCGACAGATGAACACCCAAGCTCTCGCGCAAAGATTCTAAAAGATTCAGGCGCGTTCTTCTCTGACGCGCCGCAGGAGAAGCCGTCACCTGTCGCGAGAGAGAGAAAGAGAGAGCAGCGGACGTGATGTGAGAGCTTTGTTCTTTGCGGTGTACATATATATGGGAATGTTTGGGGGACGGGAAGAAAGTTATCGCTTATCGCTGATGAGATTCGTGGATTATGTATAGAGGTTGCTGCCGTGTTTTTAGGTAGGCGTGTGCTGGTAGAGTTCGGAAAAGGTTGTTTGGTTGAGTGCTCGACTCGTAAATGAAGTAGACACGAGGTGCTAGTTTTATAGATATAATAGATAATATACACTTATATACCTTTTGTTGAAATAATAACTTTGAAATCAATTTTAATTCTTTGGTAATATGATGGCTTATCGACAAAGAGAATCCCGTAAATTGTAGGGAAGACCGCAATATAGTTGGCCAACTTTTTCCATTTTTTTTTTTTTATTATTTGTGATTTTTTTCAAACTGGTAGGATGACCTCGACAAAAGATAGAATATTAATAGTTTAACCGAACGATTTTTGGCCAACCTGCCCTACAAGTGATGTAGGTTGGCCAAGGATCTATGGGATAAGCTCATCGACGATAAATCTTTGAAATAAATACAAGAAATAACGATATTATTATATTAAACAAACAACTAAACACGAGAAGCGTGCGTCAAAAAAATCACTAAAACCAATATTCGTTTCAAATTATATTAAAACTTCAAAATTTCACTATCAAACCACACCACACCCCGAATCCACAAAAAACATAATACACCCTAAAACCGGCAAGGTACTCCACCGCGATTGAACGTACGGGCCCTTAATTTTCCCCCCGCACACACTACCCGCGCATAAACAGTCATATTTAATGTAAGAAAAAGGCGGCCGTAAAACCTCTTCCTCCGCACGACTCGGTTCGCGAAAAAAAGCAAATATATATAGGAACCGCAAACGAGAGCTTAGACGCTAGCGCGTCACGATCCGCGCGGCGTATAATGCACGTGCCGGGGCATTTACGAGCGAAAAAGTCTGACTTCACGGCGCGCACACATATACCCCCTTGCGCCAGTTTATGCAGTCATACTCGAACGGACGTGTATCGCTCGCTCGCTCGTGCACGTGCAAACTGTTTTGAAAAAAACATGAGTGAGGAGAGAGACACTACCACACTTGGTGGGTAATTTTTTTTTGCCTTTTCGACGTGCCCGCGCGAAAAAGTCGTCCCGGGTAAGAGAGACTTTCATTGCATCTCGCGCATGTTTATATACGCGCTCTCTTCTCTGCGCGTTTTTACGGCGTGTATGTGTTTATAGGGGACGCTGGGAGAGGTGTGCAAGGTGAAAATTGAGTGATAGACGTTGGCTTCGGGCGTGTAACGAGGGAGCCCATGACACGACTATATGCTGATATAAGATTGCGGCCGAGGGTGCCGGCTCATTATTTCGGCCTTGGAAACAAACCCAAAGAATTTTAATTCCGTCCTAATACACACGTACTCACGTATACACATACACACGCACACATAACGAAGAACTCGCACGAGTTACACCTTGTTATACGCACGGCCGGATAATCAAAGGGGGCTCCTTTTGTTTGGACCTCTCACTCACTCTCTCTTTGCTTTTCCTTTTTTTTTAATTAAAATTTGAAAAAAAGGCGTGCAAATTACACGACTACGCGGGCGTGGAGTGTAATTGCGCCAAAGATAGGTCAGCCTTCATTATATTTATTCACGTATTTTGCACTAAGGAGGAGAGAAAGACAGAAAGAGGAAAAGTTGGTATTCCGCCGGGGCACAGTTTCTCTCTCTCTCTCTCTCACTCACTCCGTCGGCTCGATCCTTTGCTTTCTCTCTTTCTCTCTTCGTCCCTCTCTCTATCCCTCTTTCGCCGGGCGAGCTAAGCTGGCAGCGGTGCGTTAATTGGCAGTTCCTGCCAATTGACACTCATTAGAGCGTAAGATTAATTACGGAGGGGGAGAGGGCACCGCTACCGCCACCGCCGCCTTCTCTGCGGAGTCCTCTCCAATTAATGAAAGTTATGTCCGACGCTAACAAACCTTCCTCCACCGCCACGGCGTCATCGCCGTCGCCATTTTGGAATTACGCGCGCGCGCACACACACAGTTGCCCGCGATTTGTTAAAGGCTCGTTCTATACTCTTGTATATATATACATACACATGTATGTGAGTGCGCGAGCTTCTTGGCTCGCTGCTGTTTTCACGTATGTGTGTGTATGTGTGTGTGTGTGGGCGAGGCGGAGTGAGAAGCTTTTCGAAAAGTAACTGGCGCATTCCTCGCGAGCTCGCGACCCTGCTCCACTTCCGAGTTAAATTGCATTTTTGATTAAAAGTGGAGAAGGAGGAGGAGGAGGTGGTGGGAGGTAAGGGGTGCTACGAGGCGCTGGTGATGTATGGAAGCGTCTATTTTCGCCCTTCTTAATTTTGTGGTTATTATACTTTACGATTAATCATGAGTTTGCTTTTTCGAGCGTGCGGAGGGAGTGAGAGAGACGCGAAATTTATGTGCCGTTGAAGATAAAGTTAATTGTTGCTGCGACCATACTTCATATGCGGCCTAGCTACTACGTTAAATTGCATTACTTCTGTGCTATTTTCCGTTATTAGTTTGTTAAAATACCACACTATTTTCATTATACTAAAAATGTTATAAGTGTTAAAATTTGAAAATAGAAGCTTTGATTTATCATAAAAATTTTCAAAAAGGTAGTTTTATGAAATTTTCGGGCCGAACACAAGTAGGTTTTCCGGTTAATTTATTACATTTATACATTTTTATACAAAACTTGCCCTCTAAACGCTCTGGTTACCGATCATACTTTAGTCACGTAAGTTACTATAAAGAAACTATACAACACATAAATCGGTCCTCCTTCCACCCACCATTCTGTCCTCATCAATGATTCCCAGGACTCTTTTATACACGCATTATATACACAGACATCACTCGGCGCTCGCGACCGCACGCCATGCGCAGGCAGGCAGCAGCGCGAAAAAATAAAACTTTAACCGCGTTTCTCTGGCTTGTATGTATACGCATAAAGACGAGACGCGCGCGCGACACTTGCTTTCTCGTACGAGCATCGTCGTGCAGTAAACACCGGCTGTTTAAGACCGAGAGAGCGTATAGGCGCCGCCAAAGAAGCGCATGAATATTTAAGCCCAGCTGGCATTTGCATTTTCGAGCGCGGTGGTGCGGCTCTTTTTATTTCGGGGTCCGCGGGCCCCGCGCGCGCTCGCCTCCGAAGAACGCGACGCGTCAGGTGCATAAGGAGGCTGGGAGATGCCGCGTCCACCGGGTGCGATAAAGTTTTCGAGATGGAAGGTAGGTAGGGAAATGATGTGCGATCGTATAGTGACGAGGGGGTGGGATTTTAAATGTCATGTTCGTGAGAATATTGTTTATTTTTTGTTTTATTTTATTAAGATTGGCGGAAATTCTTCCTTTATATAAATTTCATATAGAAAACAATATGTTTTGTTATGTTTAAAAATAGCTATTGTATTTTTAACATGACAACGGAGCATATTACAAGCTCTCCCGATCGGAGTAAATCACACACATACACACACATGCAAACACATACACACATGTAAACGATCTCGCGAATAGCCGGCGCCAGAAGCCGCGTGCGCGGGCCGTGAGAATTCCTAAAAGTTAAATTTCAAATGTAATTGAATCACTTTTAATTTCATGCATATTAAACGCTTCAATATGTTACCGCTGATGTCCGTAAAATTGCTTTGCATATTTTAATAATTCAACTTATAGTCTTGAAATAAATTCAAATAAAAGTAATGCAATATTGAAATGGTATTAAATAATCAAGCACATGTATAATATATTACGCATATTAATAACGTATATACCGAGGACGTCTCTCTATTTGTTACAGACAATCGAGAGAGTGAATTTAACTTCTCTCTTGGTAATTCGAATAGAAAATTATTTTTGCCACCCCTATAGTTAACGTCGTTAACGTTTCGCGGCGAATCAAACTGTCCGACAAGAATATATTTTCGACGAGCCGTTGGAAAAACACAAAGTCTCATTCGACTCGTCGATAATTGGCTTTATTGCAACAAGTCTCAGTATAGACGTCCATCTCTATTGAAAATTCAGCAGAATAATTAAACGTCGACGGTTGCTCGCGAATGTTTCCGAAAGATCAATTAAACTCCTCTTCATATAAAACCTTTAATCAAGGCTGAAAAAATAGACTTCACTCTTCTCTGCACACACATACATACAGAGAGTGCAAACCAGTTTTAAAAATGTTTCAAAACCAAATGAAATAATCGGAGAAAAAGAAACTGACGATACTCGTATATTATATATCCAAAGCCGCGCTCGATCGATGGACAGGTGAAAATCCGAGAAGAAAATCCCGCAAAAGCACATCAGAAAACAACAAGAAGAATCGATATATATAGAGAGAGAGAGGGTTTGGCTGCTACTCTCCAGCAACAAATATATTAATAAAATGCTTTTCGATCCCGTATACAGCGCAGGCCGCGCGCGCACACAGCTCTCCTATATACACTCCGCCGTCGAACTTTCGGACGCTGTCAGACGAAGTAATGCGCTGGCACGTCGCCAATCGCTCGCTCGCTCGCTCGCAGAGCTGATTCAATAAATGTCACTCAGCGGCCTGACTGACGGCTCGTATGACTTAATAAGAACGAAATCATTGTTCCTCCTTTCCTAGCATTTTAAAATCGCCGCGCGTCAATCACGCGCGCCTCGATTAATTTATCAAGCGCGAGCGAACGCGCGGCAATAAAAACGACGCGGCAAGGGCGAAAAGATAACGGGTTGGAGCGACGTGCATTTTTGTTTTTGCCACACAGGCGGGAGAGGAAGGGAGGGAGTGACAATTTTCCACGTCATTATCGGTAGCGAGTCATCGATAGCGGCTGCTGTGATTACTAGGGGAGAGAAGGGGAAAGCAAGGTCAGATTTAACGAGAAATCCACGACGCATATAAATTACAGGCGAACACGTCGTGCGCGCGCGCTAAACGAGAACGACCCAGTGTGTAGAGCGAGCGAGAGAGAGAGAGAAAAGGAAGCGCAGCGTATAACGGGGAGGGAAACGCGCGTCGACGGTAGGAGGCTAGAGATTCCGTCTCGGGGCTTTAATGAGATTTTATTCGCAAGATAATTAGTGCGTCTCATGAGTCTCTATTTCTCTCTCTCTCTCCTTCTCTCCCTCAGCCCTCCCTCCCTTTCTCGTTCTCACTCGTTTCATCTCCTTTATGTAATTACTACTACAATTATCATGTTCCCTGTTTCCCTGGCCCCATCCGCGCGCCTGCGTTTCTTTCCACAGCGCGCTCGCTCTACACCCTTTACTTCTTTGCGCGACAGCTTGTTTCTCTACTGCGTCACACCGACTACGCGAGAGAGAAAGACACAACGAGATTATCTCGCATTATGCGCATCGAGTAGAGTAGAATATATATTTGGCTTTTTTTTAGGGGATTTTCATTCGCGCATGAGCACGTGATTGATTATCTTCCGAAGCCGCGACCGGAATATATCTCGTTATTTATAGATAAGACCGGTAATTAGCCGTGTTCGTTAAAGGAGAAACTCACCGCACGAGTATAAGTATGTGTGCGCCTCTCTCTCTTAATGATGGGGGAAAAATGTCGCGCTGAGTTTTCTCCCTTTTAAAGCGGCCTTTTTGTTCCGCGGGAAGAACATTTTTTAATCGAAACTCCGCGAGCATATAGCAATCTCCGCCTCGTTTCTCATTCGCAAGTGCAACGACTAACGAGGTTTATTTGCATATTGAGACTTATTAAGCGCAGATGAGGTGTCTTATTGAGTTAATAAGCGGATAAACTAGTCGGCCAAGTGTGTGTGATGATGAGCAAGTCTTTTTTTATGTATCCGCGCGGACGAGTGGAATATAATTCGCGTGTACCACATAAATAAGTTGATCCAGTTATACGTGTATCAAGGTATGTACACGAAAAGTTGATTAATATCAAGAATCCAGCGTTAAATTGGAAGGTACATTTTCATTTGTCAAGAGCAGAAAGCGGTGTCTGCGTGGCGCATCGTTGCTGTGTGTGTGTACTAATTTGTTTTAGTGTTCAAGCACGAGAGGTGGGGGGAGGGCAACTGGTCTTAGATGAAACCGCAAGTTTAATCTACTTTCACCGGGGCGTGCGTGTATCTCGCCCGCTCGCTCGCGCGCTCGCGAAACTTTCTTATATTATGGGCGTCATTTTTCACGAGCTAATTTCCTTGACCTTATACACAGACACATATATAGGTATACACATACGTCTCTCTATATATACGCATGTAGAAGCAGGAGTTGAAATTAAACAAGACGATTTAATGAAATTACTATACAATGCAATAATTCGATATCGTCAGCGCTCATTACAAACAACACCCGCGTCCACGTGATTAGTAATCAAAACCAATTACATAATGACAGAGGAATACCAACGCGCGCGAGCGTAGCATTAAGCAAAGTTAATTTCGCCGATCCAGAGCGAGCGAGAGAGCGAGCGAACGAGGGAGAGAAAAGAAATTCGACGCTGCTAGAATCACGACTTTCTCACTCTTTCTGTCGGCATCAACAAAATGAATTATTTAACGGCAAATTAGTCTCCTCTTTCGCTTTCTCTCTCTCGGCCGCTCTTCCGACCGGCTAAAAGGGTTAAATGGCCTGATAATACAATTAAAGTGCGATAATCCCTCGGACGATTTATCCATCACAGTGCGAGGGGGTCGCGCGTAGTGCTCTTTCCTCTCTCTCTCTCTCTCTCTGCCTACCTCCGGGATACCCTGCGTAGTAAGAAATATAAGCGAAAGCTCGAGAGCAGCGACGAGAGTGGCAGAGAGGTTTGGGTAATCAGTAAATGCGTCCATCAGCGGATTATGGGGCTGCTGCTGCCTCCCTCTCTCTCCCCCTTTCTCTTTCCTCTTTGCGCGTGTGTGTGGCTCGTCGCGTCGCGCCGGCGGGGCTGACGCACGCGCGTCGAGAGAGGAGAGAGAGAGAGAGAGGAAGCGTGTCTCTTCTCTCCCTCACTTTCTTTTTAGCGGAAGAGGTGTGGGGGCTGAGTGTACGCGCGTGTGTGTATCTGTATAGTCGTGGTAATGGTCAGGCAGGTGTCTGATCTTGAAATTGCTTCGTTTAGTGGTGGTGGTGGGTAAAGTGAAAGTTATTAATCGTTGATTTTTCTGTTAGGATAGATTTGCGAATTAGAGTAATGTCGTGGTTTTGCAGTTTTTAATTTAAATTCCTGAGCTAAAATTGTAAAAATTATTTCTGGAACTTTAAATGGATTCAATATGGGAACGCAGCCTTTTAGTTGTTATTTTATTCATTAAATGAAAATCATTTGGACATCGGGAAAATGAAAATGCATTTCCGTCTCATAGTTAATAATATAACGGCTCATCTCATTTGCATTACTGACGTTTTCAGTGTCGGACGATGAATATTTGATTTTCTAAATTAATCTAAGTTCCGCTGTAGTAGATATTTTTGCCCGCTTCTATTTCGGAACTCACTTCGAAATTCATACTGCCACTTGTCAGGTAATGCGCGCTTCAATTTCAGTCGCATTTTCAAACCGCACTAATGAATCATAAAATACCATGAGCACACATATACGACTTTTACACGATTCTAAAGTTATTTATAACCGGTACAAAAATATCACCTTATTGTTTTCCAGAAAAATCCCAGGCAGTTAATTCACAATGTCATCTCCATCCTTCCCGCGGGTATTTTAAAAATTTCAATCCCCATCCGAGGCTCATTACAATATAATCCGCTATAGCGCGCAAAACAAATGATAATTCCATGCAAATGCGCCACTTGAAGGAGACACCGTACTGCTCTCCTTAAATAAAATCCTCGCTCTCTCTCTCCGCTACCCGGACTTGCACGCGCGCGTCTCCTTAAATCGCAAGACAAATCGTAGCGCGCATGTTAATTGGGTGGGGTAGCCTCAAAAATACAATAAAGAAACACGCAGGCGGCTACCCTCAACCATCCCGAAAAAGGACGCGGAAAAATAGAGGACAACGAGGGAGGAAAGAGAGAGGGCGGGAAGAGATGCAAACCCTCGGAATCGAGTAACCGGAAGAAATTATCCTTCCGCTCACCGCGACGGCGGTTGTTTCGCGATGACTTCCCTTTCCGCGAGCGAATTCCTTCTCTCGCGCTCGCCTTTTCTTCTCTCTCTCTTTCCCTTCTTCACGGCCGAGCGCATAAATGCGTCTCGCCGCGCTCTGTGTATATAGAAGCCCGCGCGCGCTCGACATTATAAAGCAAATTGAATTGTAAATATAAAGCATTTAAAAACGGGGCGTTGCAAACGGATTCCCTAATGAGTGCGAGAGGCCAGGGGAGGGAAAGAGAGTACGAATAACAATACCGGAATACATTAACCGCTTGAAATAGCACGCCGCTGGTCCGCGGTAAAAAAAAAGAATAAGAAAGGAGTAGGAGAAAGGGTGGAGCGCGAGCGATAGTATAATTGGGCCGGAATTAGCTCTGGTTGCACTAATGAAATATAAGTAGCGACTTTTTCTTCCTGACAGCGCAGCGACGTAGCTATACGCTTGCTCGTTTTGTCAGGGTGCTTTCTCTCTCTCTCGGTGCTGTCTCGGTCCAGCATTCTACTATAAGTTCGCTCGATAATTCAGCCCCAGAGCCATTGAATCGTAATAGCGGGCTCGGGTGACGGATGCGTTCTTCATAAATCTTCAGCTAATTAACAATCGATTGCTGCTTTATATATACATAAATCATGTAGCGTGCGTAAGATTCGTTACAAGCAATTTATTTATAAATAATAACAGGTTGCACTGAATTTTATTAATCTTGTTCAATTTCTATCAGAATATAAAGCACCGAGTACTTTGAAACCGAAGTCATTCATGACACATCTTGTTAAAAAAAGCTTTTCCCTGCATAATACTCTTATACAAAACCTATACACACATCACAAATCAGCCTCAATCGTCGTCGACGTCGTCCTCGTCCCCATCATCGGCGAAGGCATTAGAGCGAGCGAGCGAGCGCGCATCAGCTCTCCCCAGTCCGTCAAACAGTAGCCTATTCAGTCCATAACTCGGGCATTCAGGAACACCTATATCTATATACATATACATACAGCGTTGCCCCTCGATACAGCCACTCACGAAGGAAGTCTTGCGCGCGCCGACGGTAATGCCGCGTAAATTAGACATTACGCGCGTTCGAATGTGCTCGCCTTTTCATCGTATACAACGCTAAAGACACGCGGGGCTGTCCTGAAGCTCCTTAATGATTCAAACGTGGAAAAGGGAGGAATGAAGGAGATGCTGAAAAAAAATTTATATATATACCCTGCATACTCGGCGAGCGAGAGATGAATAAAGGGCGAAATCAACAAGTGTACAACTAGAAAGAGAGAGAGAGAGCGCGCGTGCGTGCCCATTCAGCGAATCATTCTGAATCCCCGGGTAGGTGGGTAGGTGCACGCGTGTGGATGTGTGTGTATATATATAAACAAGGTGCATCCGGGGGTGAATTTCGCTCTCGTGCACAGGCTAGTGGCCCGCAAGCTCTCCCTTAAAACGAATGCCATTCGTGTAAGAGAGAAAGAGTGAGAGGGCAAAGGGTTAAGAAGCGCTTGCAATATCGGGGTATATGTACATACGTATCGTACATATATATATACTTATATATGTACACATATACGTATACATGTATGTGTGCGCGCAGTCGGAAAGAGCGAGGGAGGCCCGGGTGTACATTTTCTCATTCGCTTGTACACGCGGCGGCGGCGGCAATCCTCCATTTGAGCTCTTTTCCCTAAGCCTCTCTCTCGCTCTCTCTCTCTCTCAGCGTTGCGGCAGCGCGCGGAGGGAAAAAGATGCCGAGAGGGAGAGAGAGAGAGAGAAAGAGCGAGCAAGCGAGAGCAAGTGAGACGGCGGGGGTGCGCGGGATTTCGAGAGGGATAGAGGCGGCCTTTAATTAACAGAAAGTGGTTCATTAGAGCTTATTCATTAGAGAGAGCGCGCGTAATTAGCAAACTCTACCCTTTCTCCCCCGAGCTCCTTTTGCGTTTCACCCTCTCTCTCCTCTCTCTCTCTCTCTCTCGTTCTCTCTCACCCCCTCTTCGCTCACTCGCGAGCACACACACGCGCGTAGATTGAGTAGCCCCACCCGCCGTCGTTGCTTGCCTCTCGCCCCCACTCGCGTTCCTTCTTCGGAGAGAGAAAGAGAGAGAAGGGGGCCCCGCAGCCGACGGGAGCTTTTACCCCTAAGCCCCTTTTACCTACTCTCTCTATCTTTCTCTCTCTCGCGTCCCGCAGCGGCCCCTCTTAACTCCTTCTCTCTGTACTCGTGCTACTCGTATATATATATTTCCGCCGTGAACGCGCGCTCGTTTTACGATTTCACGGTTTCGCGGCGATCGAACGCTAGCGCAGTGTATGTGTCTCCTCTCCAGCGTCTAGCACTCGCCTTTTACTCTTTCAGCGTATGTACAGGTACGTGTGTACGAAGCAGTGCCGGTATTTCTTGCCTAATAGGCTTCGGCAAGAGGCTGCGGAGAAGAGACGGCGACTGTCACCCCCTTGTATAGCGTTGTAACGTGCTCTTTGCCCTGCCTTTTCACTCATCGGTGCGCTTTTCACTTGCATGTGTGCATGAGAGATTTTGCGCGATATGCATTAACCATCGGTGGTTTGCGGATTTCTCGCTTGGTACATTGATTTTACGTTGATGTAATATATGAGTTCAAGGGTTGTACATGGGTTGTGAAAAAATCAGCGAATAGCTATTTAGGTTTCAAAATAAAACATTCATATTTTGTGAGAATAATTCATTAGTAAAAATTAATTTAAAATACATTTTTTCTCAATTTTTAATAATGGAAATAGTCGAAATTGAATTGATTTTTATTTTTGTAATATAATAACAGTGAAAATAGATTCATCAAAACTCACGGCAAACCATGGCAACATTGGAGTGATCACTGTATGCCCAATTTACGATTAAAGGGTCAGTAATAATTTAAAACTCTTTTTTAATGATTTGTGATAGTATGGGTGCCGACGGATTCCCTGCATTCGGGCGTTCCAGTAGCACTTTTGAAGCTCTTATATGCACTGGAAAATGTTTTCTCACCGTGCGGGATTGTTTACGCCGCCTAGTGGTTACCAGCAGTGGCACTGAGCTGACCTGTCGCGCGGAAGTTTAAACGGTTAGGGAGCTCTCCTTAGTATTTTCTACAGTAAGTATACCAACAAATAAATTTTATATAATATAATAAATTAAATATCTATTAAACTAATTAAGCCCATTCACCATTTTTAATGCTTCAGTAAAAAAAATCAATTTTGCCAGAATTCTCTGGTGGATGAGAAAAATATTAAGTTATTATCCTATTGGTAATGAAATTATAATGCTCAATTGATTATTACAAAATTATCAATAATATTTGCTTAGGAAAGTCACATTTACTAATTTGGTATGAATGTTTGAACATTACTATACCGAGTGAGAGCATTCACTTAAGTCGCGTCCTCAAAATACTGATGTAAGTCTATACCTTATTTAGACTAATTTTATATTTACATTAATTTTATTTATTCTTAACAATAACTCTGGTAGAAATGTTAACCAGACGGTAGCTATTTAATAATTAACTTTATGACTAAAAACGAAAATTGCTTGTATTTCATAATTATGTATCAATCCTACATAAATTATGGTATATACAATTTATAAAATATGTATTTAAGAAATAGTAGAACTTTTAGATAAATTAGATTATTTTTATATTATGATTTTTGCTAAAAATGCTTTCATTTAATTAACACATTAGCTATAAAATGTGGTTAATTTTCTACCAGGAACTATATGAATTTTTTTTAAGTGAGGGTACTCCGACGTTTGTAAATATATGTATATAAAAGCTATTACCGGTTAATATAGTCAAAAACGCCTTAGTTAGATTTTCCTTAGAGACCAGTAGTACCAAAATTGTTATAACAAAAGAGAACTTTTGTTGATTCAACATCCTGAAGTACAAACAACACCTAACTCACCTATTGTCACCAGCACACACATACACACACACATACCTTTTCTCAACGCTCCCATATACCTACTCTCCATGAAAAACGATAATTGGCGCTCTAGCGCGGGTGCGCGGGCCCTGTGTTCTCGCGATCGCGATCGCGACGGATATCGAGCTTAATCGGCAAGCCTTCCATCCCTCCGCTCTCTCTCCCTTCCCTACCTCCTCCTACTCCTCGCCCTCCTCTTTCTCTCCCTTTGCTTCAACTCGGCTACATCATTACCGAGTGCGCGCGCTGCAGACCGCGCCGAGGCGGAAAGGGCCGCCGCCGCCGCCGCGGCGGAGAGAGAGAGGGAGCTAAAACTTCTAATTACCGTCGCACCGTGGCGATCTAATGAGCAGACCCTCGGCAAAAACAAAGTTTCTTGCTAACGAGACCGATTTATTATATAACGTCCTGTTAGCCCGCCGCGCGCGCGCGATGAGAGGGAGAGAAGGAGAGAGGAGGGACCCCCGCTCCTTTCGCCCCGCGTTCGTTCGTGCGGCTTCTCTCTCGGACGAGCGCGAGCGGCTGTATTAAGGATGTCCGCGCGGGCACGGGAGGAGTCGAAGCGGTCTTTTTAATCAGCGAGAAGAGGGATAGTATAGGAGAGAAAGAGAGGGTGATGTGTGAGAGAGCAGCAGCGTTTCATCGCTTCCTCGCTCGCGGAGATTCGATTTGTATCGGGGATTTGATGGACACGCGTTTTGATGCGCTTCTAATTGGTGTTTATTTTGGGGATGGGAAAAAATCGCTGAAATTATTCGTTTTGAATATACCTACAGAATGAAAACAGATGACATATTAATAATATTTTCAAAGAGAGGCTACGTACAGCGCGAATATATACATTGGAAGACATTTCTTTTTTTGTAATATAGCCGGTAGTTTACAGCAAATACATTTACATTATTGATTTTTGCAGATGTTTATTCCCGACGCGTCATATTTAATTTCGAAATATTAAAATTAACTAAAGCGTAAAATACACACCCAAACAGGCAGCCGTGTATACGCACGGTGGAGAAAATTGTCATTGCAATTTCGCGAAATTAAATATAAACAGCCGGGCAATTTGCAAAAGTCATTGCGGCATGAATTTCAATAGAATTTTATATTAAAAAACAGCCGCGGTGGCAGTGTAATTCATCAACAACAACAACAACGAAAAAAAAAATAAAAATGAAGAAAAAGAAGAAAAGAAAATATAACACTCGTATATATACAGACTGTAAAAACAATCGCGGTAAAGACTCTCTCACGGCGGCCGCGGCACTGGAACTCGCCAAATAAATCTCATCATCCGTCGATGATCGAGGCTTCGCTCTTCGTATTATACATATACACACCAGCATCGATCAAGCGGTTCGCCTTGGAATAAATTCAACGATTATCAGGGAATCTCTTTCAGGAGCGCGCCTATATAAGGCTCGTCGCGCCCGCGAGGCAAAAACGTCGCGTTTGAAAGAAACAAAAAAAAAAAAACAAAAAAAATCGAAAAATCCAGCCGCCGAATGAGAAAAAGTCCGGCTCACAGTAATAACGTATACACACTGCAAGTACACACGCACATACACATATACGTGAATGGAGTACGCGAAAAACTAGGCACGTCCGCGCGCTGCTAAATTAAGTGGAAAGAATCCCATCGTTTTTACTCATTTGCGCGTGCGGGCGAGAGAGAGAGAGGGAGAGAGCTGTAGAAAAGCGAGAAAAAAGGAAGAAAAGGCGGAGGCGACGCTAATTAGCGCCGGCCAAAGTACAGCTCGCTCGCGCCCTCTCTCTCTCTCTCTCTCTGCAGACATGCATGTCCAATTAAAGTGTCGTAACTTTGCATCACATCGCTCTTTCTCCCTTCCTCTCCCTTTATATCCCATCTCTCTCTAGTCTACCTCAGTCACTCCGCACACCGCGAGCTGTCACTCGATCCGAAAATCTCCCTCCTTAGCGCCCCTTCCAATTATTACACACCAACCTTCCCTTCTAACGAGAAATTTCTCTATCTCCTCTCTCTCTCTCTCTCCACACGAATCTCCGGGCAAAAAGCGACCCGTGCGCGCGAGAAATAAAGACGCGAGCTCGCTCGCGGACGTTTGATCGAGAGCGCCACGTCCCTCGGGGATATAGAGTTTTTCCGCGAGCTGCTGCCTTATACCTCGCAATTAAGGCGAACCGCGTAATCTCGCGTAATCGCGGAGGAAGACGACGAGGAGCTAACTCCACCGCACGCTAATTGCGTCGCCGCCCGAAACGCGCGGGGGAGTAGGTACAGACGAAAGTCTTTTTTCTCGAGCCAATCAAAATTCTTCGCCGCACAATGCAAAAACCTCTCATATCTACGCGCGAATCGGAGTATCGCTAACGCGCACGTGTTTGCGGGTATCCATGAATCATTTATTTTCGCGCGATCCTGTTGCCGGAACGTCGTGTGAGTTTTTGCGAGGTAAGTGTGGAGAGAGAGAGAGGATGGGAGACGGAGAGCGAGCTGGCGAATTTTCCCGAACAAAGTCAATTTAATTGGACTAATTAAAATGTATTTGCCTTTCGCGAATGATTTACCGCGAGCCTGGCGGGCAGAGTCTTCGAGGAATTCTCGCTCTCTCATTACGCTCAATTAAATATTTATCGTTATGAAGTTTGTAATTAATACATCGAAATTTCGCGCACGTCGCGCTAAAGCGCCATAGCGCCTTCAATTTTAGATAATTGCAGGCTTGCGCGGGGGAAAGTTTGCGCAAGCGCGTGGGTCTAATGAAACATTAGTCATTTCCGAAGTGAAATGTTTATTGGACTGTCGTGAATAAATTGCGACGGATGCAGCAGCCGGGGATCTTTGCGATAATTGCGAAATTTTTTAACGATTTAAACGAGTTAGCGGGGGTCGCAAAGTGGTTTTATTAATTTTTAATTAACGACCTACGCACGATCCTCGTTAAGAGGTGCGGCTCGTTAAAAAGATATTTTGTATCGGGCACTTTTTTTTCCTTGACGAGGAGTTTGCTTTTGTTTGATGTTATTCCGTGTTACGGTATGTTTAAACTAAATATTCAATAAATAAGATTGCAAAATACGATTATTAAATATTTTTGTAGAAATGTGTGTTGAGTTTTACTTCGATACAGACGAGGAATAAAGATTTTGTGGAATTTTGGAGCACGATGGAGTGAATAAACAGTACTTTTATAGATCACATTATAATTATTAACCTAACTCTCCATGTAATAAAAACACATTATTTCTGAAAAAATAAACCAATTTAAGGTAGAAGTTCCTGAAAAACGTGATTCTTCCACAAGACAATATGTTTGCACGGAAGGAGCCATCCAAAAGAAAGCGACCTTTTCCTGCTCCCGATTTAAACAATATCTTCACCCATCTCCTCTACAATAAAATTCTTTAAAAATTGGTATCAATTCTATAAAATGAAGTGAAATTAAAAAATTTTGTGCTAAGCAACTCAACCATAATAATATTTATTGCCGCACAAACTCTACCCAATACATAAACTCAGCTCCTCTTTCACGCAACACACAATAATATTATTCACGCCCTTTTCTATTTCAAACAACTATCTAAAATTCTTATACAATAAACCATTACACTCCAATAAAACCCCGACCCTCTTCTCCTACCACTACACTATATATACCTCACTGTACCAATCGCGTCACGCGATTCTCTCGCGAGTCTCCATCCACCCTCTCTCACTCCCTCTCGCTGGGCGAATCCAATCACGCAGCGACAAATGAACAATTTTACTGATAAAACAGTGGCTTTCGGCTCGTCGCCGCGGCGGCGAACAAAATCGTCGTCAAACAATGATCTCGCGAGCCCGCGCGCTATACGCAGACAAAGTGTGTAGTAGTGGTAGTGGTAGTAGTATCCATTGTACAGAAGCCCGGCCGCCCGCGCTGGAATTCCTCTATTCCCGAAGTCGATCAGTCGCGAGACGGACAGGCGCGCCGCGCCAGGGGGAGAAAGTACACACGGAGGGCCGCCGATTCGCAAGAGTCTATATATATGTATATACATATATAGAGAGAGAGTGAGGCCGTGAGTTAACCCAAAGCAGCCCAGTAGCAGAAAGCGCATAACGAACGCGCGGACTTAATTAAAGGCTCGCGAGGAGGCTAGCGCGCGGCGGCGGTAACAAATCTCCCCCGTGCCTCCATCTTTCTTTATCCTTCTCCCTCTCTCTCTCTCGTATACGTATATACATATATATATTCGCATTCGCCGGCTGGTCTTTCTCTCTCTTTTTTTACGGTCCCTTCCGATTCTCTCCCTCTCTCTCCTTCTTGCGCGTTCCATGCTTTCGCAGCAGTATATAGCAGCGACGGAGGGAGCCAAATAAGATTGACGTGTCCCCCGGTGCTTTTGTTTTTAATTAACTGCGACTGTGCGCGCACGCGCCTGCATGTGTGTATATATGTATACCGTACGTATATACGCGCCTCCCAAATTGGCAGGACAGCATTCTAATGCGCGCGACCGGGCGGTGCGCGCAAAAAAGCTTCGTTACCGCCCGAGATCCTCGCTCTATACCCCCTTAGCCTTTCTATTCCCCGATTTCCTCTCCTTCGATTTTTCTCCCTTTACTTTATTTGCCTTCTCTCTCTCTCTCTCTTACTCTCCACCCATTTATCTCCTACTTTAACTCCTTCTCCTCTCGCTCCTTTTCTTCTCCCGCTGATGACCATCTCTCTTTCTCTCTCTCTACGGTAGCGAGCTGCGCCCTTGTTCTCTATACTCTCCTCTCCTTTTTCTTGGGCGACGACGAGCGCACACGCTTTTGCGCGCTTTTTCTTTTCTTTAATTGGACGAAAAAACGAGCCCCGCGAGAGAGGGGAAATGTTGAAAAATACCCCTGAGGACCGCGGAGCGGCCCGGCCGGTCTCTCTCTCTCTTTTTTCAGGCCGATAATTGTCATGAACGCGCGCGCCCGCGCTCACTGCGCGCCCCGGATAATAGGCCGGGATACATCGACGCCGCCGCGCGCTGCAGTGAGAGAGAGAGAGAGAAGAGCTTGTTTGTTTTGCGCGTCCTGCGCACTATTTTTTAATGGCTTCTTAATTGGGAACTATATATATACGCTTTTTACGATACGGCGCGAAAGTTTTACGCAGTTTTAGAAAATGTTTTTAACTATAATAATTAACAAACTGTGTGGTCCTCGATGGTATGAAGAAAAAAAATGCATTGATTGCAATGCCGTATAAATAACTTGTCGCGTTGTAGTTATAATTATAAATTTTTTACGCTTATTGATTTTTAAAGAAAACGACACCATATTTTTTATCGAGTGTAATAAAGAAGTCCACATTATTTTTAACATTAACTTACTTTTTGTAGAAACGGTTTATTATAGGTCCTTGAATCATCTAATTATATATAAGATAAGTCGAGGTAAATCGGCCACTTTGAGCAGAAATTTTTTTTTATGATTCTGCAAGCATGATTGCTAAAGAGATCAAAATATAGTGCATCTTCTATGAGAAACGTAGTTTAGGATGCTCTAAGACTGATATTGACTTTATACGAAGACAAATTGTAAAAAGAGCGCTTTGACTATGCTCCGTCGTGTTTAGTTAATTTGGCCAATTTAATACAAAAATGTTTTTTTCTTTACTTTTTTGTTAAAGACGAAATCGATAAAAATGTAAAGCCATACTTCAAAATACGATCTATTTTCTACTAGAAAAAACACTTTCAAAATGAAATTAGTCGTGTTAGGAGATAAATAAAAAAATTAGCTAGCTGTTCCCTTATAAGCGGGTATAGCTAATATGGCCAATTTTCCAATTAATTATCTTATAAACAAATGAAAATGATTCGAAATATTTTTAAAGAATTTATAAGGCATATTTTTTACATGTTTAATCAAGGTTTCTCATAAAGTGTTGCCAAGGAAATGCCTGTGTGACCGAATTAGATTTATGGACGAATATTACCCTATATTGCCTTTCCTGACAGAACAAATTTATTAAATCCTATTGGATTCCTATCCTATTGGATTTGGCCTATATTAAAAAGGATAGGAGGTCAGATTAAAAAATCGATTCTTAAATTGAATCAAACAAGATTTAATAAATTTTTTCCGTCAGGGTATATTGAAAAGAACGCTATATATATGGATACATATTAAAGATATTTATATTAATTGAAAAGTGTAGTTACGAATTCATTCAAATAATGAAAACGACATTGTTGATAGTTCTGAAATGACAATTCATTTTCAGCTATTTATAATATGATTATTAGATCATAATTAAGTGTTACGCAATAACTTTGCTCCAATACGAGTAATGTATAATTTGTACTATTTTCTAATATTTGATGCATATAAGCATTAGTTAAACTTTATATAAAAATATTACGATTCTTTTTCAAATTGTTTTAACGTTAATAAATTGATTGTAACTCAAATAAAGAATGTATCTTCACAAAGTATATTTCATCGTAGCTCTTTCTTTATAAACATATTACACCTTGAAATCATCGCATTACCACGCATAATCCACTTAATAATATAAAATCCGTACTCGCCATCAATCTAATTTCACGTAACCTCTTATCCCCTAAATCAAGCCTCCCTCCCACTCCCGTGCACTCTGTCGCTCCCATAAAGAATCGCAGCCGCAAAAAAGCTGCAGCCCCCTCTAAAAAACAAGACCTGAAAAAAGCAACACGTCCACTGAGAGTGCATCAGGCCGCGTGCACCCTTAAAAGATCCAGAAATCAGGCGATTTATGGCGTCCCGGGCTCGCACACGCGCGTAATGGGTAATATCTGCCTCTGGCTCTATCTCTCTCCCTCCGCGTAGGTGTCGGGATTAATTAAGTATAGCCCTGCCGCGCGCGGACGTCGGACCATTAGCGTGGGGGGCGAAAAGGGCTCGTTTATTTTGCACGAGTGCGCGCCTCCTCGGACGTAGTAGTAGCCGCGCGCTGCAGCGTGCATTTAGCGCGGCCGCGCGGGTGTTTTATGAAGCCGCGTTATAACGTCGACAATGCATTTCTCTGTTTTCAGCCGATGCTTTCAGGTTTGGCGGTGTGGGGGAAAAAAGCGACGCGAGTACGTGTAGCTGTACGGGCGCGCGTGTATATAGCGAATGCGCATGTAGAGGTGAGAGAGAGAGAGAGGTGGAGGTGGGGACGAAAAAAAAAGAAATCGCGGAAAGAGGGCGCGAAAAAGTAACACACTCTCGATGGACGTCCGATGAGTAGCAGTTTGGAGCTCTGTATACCTGGTCCGGAATTTATTTTCGCGATAGCTGCTGCCCGCACTGCACTACACTGCTCTATATGTGTGGCTGTGTGTACTCTCTGTCTCTCACGGACTTTATCAAAGACATAACCCCACGCGCGAGCCGCTGATAACTCTCTCTCCGCGGTGACGGTGTGTGTATGTGATTCTCCTCTCACGCTCTCGTACTCTACTCTCTCACTGTGTTTTTCTCTCCTTTTTTCGGGGACGTACTACTACTATTTTTTCGGGAGCGCGCGAGCACTCACTCTGTCTCTAGCTCCCTCTTTTCGGCCGAAATTCAGCGACGCGCGAATTCGGCAGCGGCGAAAAATTCCGCGGTGAATAGTTTGCATCTGATCGCATAAATTTTAGGGGGGCTGCGGGTCGGGACTTAAATAATTATACTTGTATGCAGATAGGCGAGCGTGGGTGGATTAAAAAATTTACATTGTGCATCGCGATAACGGAGTATGCGAACTCGATTTCATTATGGTTATAGGGAAAAATTGTTGTTGTTTTATTTTTCACGAGCGACACGGATTGTCGTGGATGTAGTAATGTTAGTATAATCGAATTTCCGATTGGGGAAAAAGTCACCCGGTGGGTTATATAAAGCTTATCGCGTTACTTTTAGAATCACGATAGTGTGCACATTACATATATTTTGCAGTTTTTTTTAAATCGATTTTTCATATTCAAATTATCTTCAATCAGGAATAATATTTCTATAGAACATCTATGCATGATATTTATATACCGAAAGTCCAAAATATTATGAAATATAAATCAAAATGACTACAGCACTCGCGACTCAACTTCATAAACCCACAAATGATTTACAATATCATCGAAATTTTGTCGTCGGTAATTACCGATATACGTTTTTCGTGTTTTCCCGTGGCAAAAAGTATCCATTAAAAACCGCACGAGAGATTCCCCATACCCTATTAATAAAAAGCCGCGGCCATCCAGCAGTTACGTCCGTTTTATTATATATTATAATTAATGTCCGACATCGCGCGTATAAAAGCAGCGAGCTTCCATTATTCATGCATTACCATGTGCGAGAGCGAAAAAAAACTCACGCGCGAGTGAGGAGGAGGGAAAAAGCATCGTCTCCGCCGCGACGACTGCGGCAGAGTAAGAGAGATAGAGAAAGCTCCGAATGAGAGAGAGAGAGAAAGCAGGGCTTGCGGTGTTTAAATACCTCGCTCGGCTAATGCGACGGAGCTTTCAAGAGATCAGCCATAAGGACAACAAGATATTACCGGGCAGCGATAGTGGCCCTCTGTGTGATCCCAGCCGGATCCGCACCGACGCCGAGCGCGCGCGCGGCGCTAATGGATCGTCGCCTAGCCGCTCTCTCTCTCTCTTTCTCTCTCGACCGAATGCTCTAATGCATTACTCTCTTCCCCCACCCCTCTCTCCTTCTATACGCCTCACCCCGTCCTCTTCCTCACTCTGTCCCTCTCTCTCCCCCCGACTCGCTATTTTATTTACTTATTTTCCTTTCGACCTGCTCTCCGCGAGAGCGAGGCGGCCCCTTTGCTTTGTTTTCCATTGCCGGCGGCGGCTCTTGAATTAACGACGAGTTAAACACTCGCTCTCTTCCTCCTCTACTTATAGCGCAGAGTCTTTTAATTAGACTCGGATTATGGTTACAAAATAATCCGGTCGATTGACAATCGCGGCCCGTTTGAAGTTTGAAAAAGAGCGATGCACTGCGCGCCAAAGCCTCGAATTACACGGGTCGCAACGCGAATAAGAGCGAACGACGCGAGCAGCGATCACTCTGATGCTGCTGGTGCAGCGCGCGCCGTGTGAAGTAGCAACACGCCTGATTAGCAGGGGTATACAGAGACATGCGCCCGCAAGTCGGTAGGTATAGATAAACGCTCCACCGCCTCTTGCACGAGCGGGCGACACAGCGCTTTCGATGATGCGGAGAGAAGAGAGAGCAAAAAGAAATGAGGGGGAAAAACTCGAGCGAAATAAACGGTCGAGAGTTTGCTTGGAGAGGTTGACTTTGAATGGAGTTTAAGTATGTAGGGATAATTATGAGTGACAGAATATTGTATTTTGTAAATGTTGGCTGTCATTTTAGAAGAATAACTAATTGTAAGAATATAATAAAACAATTTAATTAAAATGAAAATTAATTTTTACGAAGTATTATAAAGTCTTGAAATATTTTATTTAAATATTAATATTGGTAAGTCGATCAACAAATATTTAATTATGTGTAAGTAAGAGAGTGATTGTATAATCCTCTGAATGACTCTCTTATACACATCATTGACGGATGGATGTCATTAACATCAATTCTCCAAACCTAAAAATATAGTTAGTTTAACGAAATATTTGTTTGTAATAATATTATTAAATGCTTGTTCTCGATACTTTTTCACGTTCTGCTTTTTTTAAAATTAAATAATATCAATTTCCAACTTTCATTTGAGTTACAAAAATGTACTGACAAATTCTAAAAATTTGCAACGACTTTATTGGAAATTTATTTTATTTAAATCCGACAAAAGCGAATGAAAGCTTAGCTTTTCTACTTTTATCATCTGGGCTCGATATTTGAATGACTTTGTTGGTAATTAGTATTACTGAATTCTCAGGAAAGCAAATTAAAGTTCGATTTTATACTTTTATCTTGTGTACTTGACATTTGATTAACTTTATTGGTAATTGATATTGCCGGATTCCCGACCAAACAAAGAGAAGCTCTAATTTTCTACTTTTATTTGTAGATGTACTTGAGATCTGATTAACTTTGTTGGTAATTTATATTGACGAATTCTCAGAGAAGCAGAAAAAAGCTCAATTCTTCTACTTTTATCTTGTCTACTTGATATCTGATTAGCTTTGTTGGTAATTGATATTACGAATTCCCGGACAAGCAAAAGGTGTACTTGATATTTGATTAACTTGCAAAGAGTTTTACACATACGAGAAAGGGATTTTAACTCGCTTTGAGAGTCGATTTCAGGAGTCGAATGATGAAGCTCAATCCCTGTAATTCGTCCCAATGGGCTTTTCTTCTCAAGGTATGAGAGAAATCTGAAATATGCTGTATTTTATTGAAAAATAATATCTTTTTCATTGGTCATCACTCTGCAAGTACTTAAGTTACAGGAACGAGTAGAAATGATTGCAAAAGTTGGCGGAAAAAGCTTCAACTTTTCCTTCTAAAACACAT
>UXGD01002333.1:0-26799 GCA_900474315.1 Torymus auratus | reverse complement strand
CCTTTCGCGCCAAAAAAAGGCAAGATGGCCGACATCCATGCGCAGTAAAGTAATGCAGTTAAAATTTGCCACAACATTCATGTTTTGCATTATACTTTTATTATATGCTATATTTGTCTCTCAAAGAGAAGGCTTTAGAAGGGCGAAAAATATTTTCATTTGCGTCTCCAGCATACCTCCAACAGAGGTGGCGTAGGAATAATATAATAAAATATGAACTCAGCAAAAAACATAGATGTATACTTTAATCTCAATAATTTTAACCAGATTTTTACATTATTTATATTTTTGTATACCCAGGTAGAAAATATGCGTAGGAGTTCGTACGCGTGACTACTCTATAAAACTCGCAAATATTTGAAAAATGGAAATGTTTTTTCCTCACGTTACCCCTTGTCCTAAGTAGCCTAGATTATAAACAGATTATACCGGCTGGTGCCTGTTGGGTCCAGTAGTCTGCAATAATACTGTGTAAGGACACTAATAAATTAATAAAAGGTTATACAGATCCGATTGTAAAATCCAGATGAGGCAATGAGCTTAAACACGATCATGTGCGCATTAACAACCGCGGGTCCTTTTGTCAGGTCCAGATGAGGCGAAGTTGCGAAGACTTTATTCCCTTTTTATTTGAGTGTGACCACACGAGAGCCCACTAAAAGAGCAGGTTTTCCACCAACACGTGTCCGCTCGCTGACAGTCCAGATACGCGAGTCTAATGTTCCTCGCGCGTACGACTGAAGCAGTAAAATTTCTTTCTCCTTTTTTATGACTGTGTGCATTGCAGAGCACACGGTAGCTCGCTAAAAGCGAGGATTATTAACCAGCGCGTGCCCGCTTGTCGATGGTTCGAGACGCGCGAGTGCAATTTTCTAGGCACGGGTGTGTTATGTGGTTATCAGTCCTGTACAGGAGGGCCCCCCGTAAATCAATTCGTTTGGGCCTAATCCACCACGAATGTCACGATCCACGGACCGAACGCAGTCTTTATTGTTTCCCCATGCTCTTCCAGTCGAAGTCATCTATACTGTCTACACTCAGCAACTATAAGGAGACTCAGGTAAACACATGGAAATAAAAAAATGTTTGATTCTACTTTTCACCCAGTTGATTTAACTTGGAAATGACAAGGCCAACAAATTTTAAATGTACAGGTTGTTTGCTTGGCACATTATAATTCCCACGTTGCAGGATGAGTATTTTATCGTAAATATCATTCTAGCACCTACCTCATCGATAAGAACTGCATCATTGCATATTGAGCAAGATTGGGAGGGAAATCAGTATTAATTAGCCAATTTTTTATTTTATTATACATAAGGTACTTAATATTTTCTTTATTTGATATAAAGAATAATTAATAATTAAAATATTGTCGTAATGATTTTGCCTTCTTAAAAAAGTGATGATGACCAAAAGATGTGAACCTTATATTGAGATTTGATTTGTGATTGGCTCTTGAATAAAAGGAGATCCATAAATTTTTAGTTTTAGCAATAAAGAAGATTCTGAAAATTGGAATGAAAAATAAAAGAGATTCTTTAAAATAAATTTTGTCAATATTATGTTCAGATTTTATTCTTTATTTAATACTTCATGAAAAAAAAAATTCGAATAGCTTATAGTTTCTAATCTCAAAATTTAGTATTGGTTAAGGGTAAATGTACTGCAGTATTATATCAATTAATAAAGATGCATTACAAATCAACGAAAAAGATTTTCAGCTTATATAATGAATACATTATTCTTAGCATATTTAATAAAAAAAAGTACATGGATCTCGCTAGTTATTATAATAAATTGAGGTGAAAGACCTTACAAATAATTTTACAATATCTTTTGTAAAACAAAGTCGCAATAAATATAGTTAAAAAATAATGCAGACCCCCTAAGTACTTTTCACATCTCATAAATCCTCCATTAAAGTTTTTGAAATCAAATGCTAAAGAGTCCAGTGCCCGCTGTTTCCAGGCTATACATGCGCCTTTACCAATAATCGATTCCGTTCCACGAAGGGCTTATCGGGATTTTCCCGGTAAGTAAAGAAGGTTCACCTAAAATTAATACGATAATACGATATCCATACACAAAGGCCATATGTTAACTTTGTTTCGATAAGAAAGATTAACTCCTTCAATCTTTACTCACGAAATTCAAAATAATATTTTTCTTTTTCACACACCAAGCAACCACATGTTACATCTCGAAAGACACATAAAAACGATAATTATTATAACAAAGAACTTTAAAACCTCGCGCAATATATTCTACACAACAAACGTAGTCCAACAAATCGGTTTAGTTTATTTCAAATTCTTGGCACAATTGTTTCCATTCCAGCAGTCAGAGCGTTGGAAATCAGTTACAAACCCCACAACAAAGGTTCCAACAAAACGCCGCCAATCCAAGTTTCTCGCCGAACAACACACACACTTCCCAACCGCCATCCAAACTGCAATTCCCGTCGTTTGTCTTATTCCATTATACAACCCGACCTCTCGCGTCTTTTCGCACCGAAACTAATTTCGTCCAAGCCCGCCACACCTATACAAAGTTTCGACGCTGTATTTGTATCCCAAACCCTCCCACCTCTGCGCCTGGGATTAGCCTATACTATACTGCGTTCGGGGCCTTTCTAGTCGTTGTACAGTGGCAACTAGCTGCTACTGCACTCGCGCTAATCGCCTTAGTTGGAGTGCACGCGCGGAAGGGAGGTCAGCAGCGCTACTTCTTTCCCGACGCGTTGCTGCTGTGCGCGCGAGATTACGAGCACGCGGGTCTTTGTGAAAACGAGGGGAGAGGGAGAGATTAGCGAAGAAACAACAGCGGAGGAGAGGAGAGCTGAGAGAGCTGCGTACTTTTTTTATACTAGAGAAGCGTCTTTGGTGTATGGCTGGGAAGGTTTTCTTTGCGGATTGAATGGGGAGTGGTTTTTAAAAGGGTATTTTTTCAGGGCTTCGTATAATTACGAAGGCGCAGGTAGTTGTCAAAATAAGATAAGAGAGCGGCGGGGTTATTTTTGGTATATTTAGGATAGAGATAGTTATGAAATTGATGCAGTTGTTGGTGAATAATACGAACTGGTGTGTAAATTATTCTAAGCTAGTGTTATAATAAGCAAATTAAGGTATGCATATTACATGAAGAGGGTTATTTTTTCAGCTGTAATATTTAATTTAATCAATTTTATGGCGTTCATTCGATTAAATATAACTTTGATGTGTTACGTGACGGGAAAAGTAATTGTGAAAATATTGATAATTGATGAGCTGCGAGTGTGCTTGGTAAACAAAAGGACAATTCAATTTAAAAATTTATTGCTAAACACTTTTGATTGAAAATATTTTCCTGTTAACACCACACTTGTTGCCTGTTTTACCGTTTTTTTTAATTTTCGCTATTTCTAACAATATATTATAAGGTTATTAAAACTGTATCGTTCGAGGCAGAACATAATTTTTTTAAGTTTTAACTGGAATAAATAATTATAAAACATAAATAATGAGGAATCAAAAATGGACGAAGTTTCATTAGTGCAGTGTTTTAACAATTTTAATCAAAATAATGAAACTTTTTCAATTTTACTTCGATTTACGACTCCCAAAGCTCATAAAATTCAAGGTACTTGTGCATAAATCTTTTAAATTGAAAATTGATTACCTTTTCAACATAGTTGTTTATCCTAGTTCTAACGTTAAAAATAACTTTTAACAAGGATGTTACGACCATAATAAATTTCAGTTATAATCAATTTTAGTGATGTATTTCTGAATATTTTATAATTTATTGTTGATTAGCCATTGTTAAATGAAAGTGATCACGGTATAATAAATCACAAATACAATTTTTAAATTAATTGAAATAAAATAAATACCTATTCAGCTAAAAATAAATTCAATAGCAGAGGATTATTAATTCTCCATATATGGTACTGACGTCTTTTACTTTACATTTTCATCCGATTTTCTTTTGATTACTGCTAAAAAAAGGACTCATTCATATAAATCTCTTAGATTTTTTCAATATATTGGATTTTATAAATAAAACTCAATTTTTAAAGCAGATTTTAAATAATTAAACTTTTATATGTAATTTAATTTATACTGTAACATAGAGAGTTGAATAGACCAGAGCGAAAAGGCAAATTAAATAAATCACGTGAAAATTAAAATACGCGATGCAGCCCCGTACTTTGCTACTGGAATAACGCTTATGCTGTGCCAACTCCAGCACACTGGCAGGCTTATGCTTATACTTATCATTTCGCTGACTCATCACCGCTCCAACACCAAAGTTAGGGGAGATATGGGCCAATGAGTCTACAAATTATTTCCAGCCGAAAAGAACAATTTAATATTATATACAAAATAAATTATTGTTTTAACATGTGCTGTAACGTTCTTTTAGTTATTTCATGCTGTTTATACTTTATTAATAGAATTGACGCACAAAAAGTATATAACTTATTAGACAGCGAATTTATAAATTGTTAATTTAATAAACAATGAATAACATAAACAATATTCTATAAATTAGCCGCGAGAATATTTCTCTTCATTCGACAAAAGCAGCATCTTTGTGCAAATTAAATTACCTCTGCGAAAGCTCGAACATCATACCAGTCCCCGCGCAAAAATTTATATACGAAACCCATATAGTATACATAGACGGCAGGAAAGAGAGTTCGTGAAAAGACTGTGTATATATCCGACCTGCAGACAAAAAATGTTAATTGGATTGATCGCGAGGCTTTCGGCCAAAGTCAACCACGTCTCGCTGTCGAGCAAATAATTGCTCGCGTCATCCTAAGCAAACTTGTACATTTTGCACTCTCCTCTCTTCCACACTCCCACATATACGCGAACGAGTAAAAAGACCAGAGCCCGAGCTTATAGGACAACCTATAGCCGGGTGCGTTCTATCCGATATACATCGGCGGCGAGAATATACCGTGAAGCGATCACGCGAGTTTTCCCAAGTAATAAGAGTCGGCCCCCGGAGTAATCTGCACGAGCTCCTGGCCTCGCGGGAGCTACGATTTACGCGGCGAGCAAAGTGCCGCTCCTACGAGCCAAACGTAAAAATGCGCGGAAAACGAGGAGTGAGGAGGACACACACATACGAACGTGCAGGGTGTACGTGTACTCGAAGACGATCGTCCGGAAGCGCAGTACAGATGCGGCAGGCTGATACGGTTTTGAGGTCAAGTCGCGCGTGAACTGCGCAATGTGTGTCTGTGGTGGTGCTTTCATTTCTGCGACCTTTTTCTGCAGGTTGCGGTTGCTGTTGTTATTGTAAAACGCTTTGTCGTTGATGCGCTTCCATAGTCGATGCCGAATGTGATCGCATGGGGAATGCATGGTAATAGAAATGGGAAATTGGAAGTGTAAACAATGTAAAAGGTGAAAATGTAGAGTGATATACCAATTAATAGTGAGTTTATATACGTATGAATTTAATTTGGCTTACGTAAATTAATTATTTAGCGCGCCTGGCTCTGAATTTTTAATATTAAACTTTTTCACCGTTGAAAATTAATTAGAAAAAGTAAGAATCACCGTTTTTTTCGCAGATGAAAATTACATGATTGTAATTACATGATAATTTGAAGTAAGCAATTAACCTTCCACGATTTCTCGTTAGCAATTTTATGACTTTTTTCAGGTTTTCTACAAAAAATAGCGCTAATGATTCTGTTCTCTAACGATGACTCTCGTAACTTCGCTACTCGAGGGGATATGTAGGTGCGGGTCAAAGCTTTCGGCTCCATGTGCACATTGGTGTAACGGCGGGCCGGCTGTGTATGTGTGTGCGCAGTTACTTTATTTTACGGTATAAATTATGTAACGCAATTGAAGAAGTTATGTAATTAGATAAGCCGAACTTTCCAAGTTTAATCAACGTGTAATATTTGTCACCGTTCGGTATACGAACTAAATGTCGAGATATAAGTATATCTAGTTATAAATGATATCTGCTTAGTTGCAATAAATAATTCTAGTTATGGTCATCGATTTTATACTTTAATTAGTAAATATAAATTATACGGATACCAAATGTATGGATTATTTCACCAACTTGTATTGATTTTTTGTTTGTTTTATTGGTGTTCTATAGTCGTAAATGTTTATGAAAGATAAAATTGCAGGGCTAAAAATAACCTGCTAAATAATATAGGAAAAGGGTTTTTCCATATTTTTTTGCGTAAAAGTTGTTATATAGAAAAGTGGTATAGGATTGAATTCACAATGCGTTTCAATATTCGTTTGTATAAACAATGATATATTTTCAATTCTGAGGAAAATACAACAGTCTGAAAATAATAAACGAATACTATTTTTCAAAAAGTACTATTGTTCAATATTAAACAAAACCAAAATTTTATCAGGTTAAAAAGTTTTCGGAGCCAGTTATACAATTCCTCCACTTTTTCTTTTATTTCTCGAGATTGCCGTAAACAGCTACCTAATGTTCATATAATGAGCTGATAAAGAAATTTATTGCCAAGACAATTACAGAAAATGGAAATACAAAAATAAACAGATGAAGATAAAGCACTATTCAGAAAACATCTAAATTCCAAATCAGCCCCAACAAAGGCAACTCCAAAATAAGTAAAATCAAATATAGTAAAACATCAAATGCTTCTAACATAATCGTTTGACGTTTATTTTAAATTAAAAAAAAGCACACACAAAATAAAACATCAAATAACCTATCCACTCCAACCACCAATACTAATAACCCAGGCCGTTCGTGGTACAAACGAGACCAACTGAACCTGCGACATGAAAACGACCGTCGCGCGAACCTTTACAGAGAATGTAGCAGTGTCAGCGCTCGGGCGCATACATGTAGGTATGTTCTCTGCGACAGGCATGCATCGAGGCGGCTCATTGATTGCTGTAAAGACAGGAAACGAACACGAGTATATAGGCGCATAGTCGCGTTGCGGGACGCGGACGGAGGTCAACGTACCCATACGCGACGACGCTATATAATGCACGGAAGGTAAACACGTACGTATAGGTAGCTGCTGTATAGGTACATACACGTGCCATGCGTGCTAAGCTCTCTTTTCCTGCCAGCTCGGTGTACGTAATGCGCCCGCGCGCGCGCGGCAAGTGCTGTACGGTAATTGCTGCGCGAATATTTCGTGTGCGGGGTGGCAGAGGTATTAGCGTGTGGAGCGCGCGAGAATTAAGGAAGATTGCGAGAGAGAGAGAACACGGACGATACATTGACCGCGCGTGCCGGTCGTCTGTCCTTAGCGCTCGTGTGGGGCGAGAGGGAATATGTAAGTTCGTGGAATTTGCGGAAATGTTGGTGGTTGGTTATGGTTGAAGCTTGGAAAATAACTTAGGGGGTAAAAAGTGCGACGAAGGAATTATAGATTTTATTAATTTGTTAGTTTTAACTTGAACATAATCATATTTTGTCAGTTACATTGTTTTCAAAGGAAAGTTTTAAAAGCAATACACGTGGTAATATTATTATCAAAAATTTAGTATGCCCTATATGCACGCATCCACGCTGAATAAATCCTGTTTTAAAAAGACGAACAAATCACAATTTAGCGTCGAACCGTTTGTTTTGACGTGCTATCTAGAAGATCCTTTCTATTAAAAAACCATGACCGAGACAAACATGACGGAGGGGGGCGATGTTTACGCATCCGCGCGCGCGCCACCCCCGCGTCGATGATATTTCAGCTCGACTGAGGATTTCGCCCATCATCGGCTGCTGTACTACTTACGCGCGAACGACACGCGGGGATATATGCGGCGCCGGGGGGAAATCAGACGTGTACGTGCGACGCGGCATCGACGCGCTCGTAAATTTTGCCCGTAGTTTTTCGGAGACGTTAATCAATGTTTGTGTAAAAATGATTAATGTCGCGTGAATTCTAGAAAAGCGCGAGTTTAGAGCCTGATTTATTATCGTTTTGGAAGCTCATGGCGATTGAGAATAATTCGTTGTTTATTCAAATTAGCAGAGAATCGAATCTAGACGTTTAGCATAGAGTTTGAAGTATTGAGAAAGTTATCTTGTGGTGTTTAAAGATGAAATATTTAAATGAGGGTTAATCTTTGTATGTTTCTATCTTGCTGGAAGGCATAATGCGCAGCGGACATGTAAAACGCGTGCGAGTTTAACTTGTTGGAAATCGAAACTCTAATTGGCCTGGAAGCACAGCACGCAACACGTATTGGATACATTTCGTATCGAGGCTTTCTCGGCTCTATAATCGCCATTTCGGTACAGTCAAGCTACATTCGAGAGGTGTTGTTGCTCGCGGTGAACTAGTACAGATGTAGCTTACTGACTTTTCTTCAACAATTTCTAGTGATTCGTGATTTATCATTACTCTAATTATGTATTTTATATTAAAAAAGTTTCTTTGTTCGTACATCAAATTAAGTAAAATATCGTACTTAAATTTTTGTTAATTAGATTATTACACTAAACGTAAAAGAAAACTTGAACGCATTAAAAATGCTCTCCGTTTACATTTGACACTTTTAGCGTATAAAAAGTACACGAGAGTTTAAAAAAAAAGGTAAAACTTTTCCCGGATAGATACAACAGACCTTTTTCATGACACGCGGTAGGTATAACACAAAAACTTTTTTAAAACTGAAAAGTTAGCAAAATGAATCTAAGTTTCGGGCAAACATAACGTTAACTTACATGAATTTCGAAAACCATTTCCGATAACTTTTGCCCGCTCGCTTTCAGAGAAGAAATGAAACTTTTTTTATCTTAATTATTATTTTTCTCTTTTTAAATAATACAATACCATACTATATATTCGTATATAAATCTTAATCTTAAAAATAGGCTAATAAATAACATTCCGACATCCTCACTACCGCAAACATCTCTCACCCACGCGACTTCGCGACTCCAGAATCGATGCACCTCGCTAAACCCAATAAACCGCGTTCAAAAACAACATCCTCCTCGCGACAAGTCAGCTTGCGCGCGGAAAAAGATTTCCCCGGCCCCGCGTAAACAATGTAAACCTCGAGAGGAGCGGCATAAAACGCGCTTCTCATTCACCTTGGCGATAAAACCGGACCCCCTTCCATTCCTCAACAAAAACCCCGCGATCTAATACAATCCGCACGTGCACGTCTCGCGCAAGGCTGAGCTGAGCGTCTCATCCATCCATCCCTCCATACCCCTTATATATATGCTGCACTCCTACCTCCCGCCTACTTTCTTCTCTCCCCAAGCCCTGCGGCAGTTCCATCAAGCAAACGACACAATAGCTTCCCACGCTTGCGGCAAGCTGCGTTTTATGCGCTTAATCCTCCCCCTCCGTCGCTACAACTATACGCAATTTTTAGATACGGGCGCGCGCCAGATTTCGTGTTTTTATCGCCCACCAAGCGCGCAATAAGTAGCGTGGCCGAACGTGTAGTCAGCCGCGCATTGTAGAGCGAGAGAGGCGCCCGAACAATGCGCATTCCCGGGATTTTCGCAGTAACGCGAGCGAGCTTCTCTCCCTCCCACTCCTACATATATATAGGGGAAGCGAAAGCATTTATTGGCCGGAGCAGTAGCCTCGATTCGAGGAATCAGAGTGTGATGCGCTCCGCTGGGAAAACTTGCGTGATGCACCGTGTGTGTATTCGGGTGTGTATACAACACTTACACACTGGTGTATTTCTTTTTTCTTAGAGGCCGCGGGAAATGTGGCGCGCGCGAACGAGCGATTCGCGTTGATTAATCGGGCGTTGAAAGTAGCCTGCGAAATTCGTTGATTGTGGCGTGCTGCTTTGCCAGGGCCGAAGATTGAGAGAGATTGATAAGAGCGAGCGAGCGAATAAGCAAGCGCTGTTTATTGAAAACGCGCGAGAGTTCTCTCTCTCTGCCTTTTGGTGTGTAAAGAGCAGTTTTTTTTCTTCTCCGGGTTACAGAGCTTTTCTTTAACCGAATGCCAAGGTTTCCGCAGTGTATTTTTTCCGAGGGCCGGGATATTTTTATTTTATATGCTACGAGGACGCTTTGGATTTGCATCCTGATTTATTCGTGTAAACAAGCGCGAGACTATTCTTCGAAATAACATGGGTTTTGAAATTGCCGAGGTAAAGGATTGGGAGTATTGGTTTGGTATACACGACAGTACTAATTGATAGCAGTGTGTTATTTTATAGTTACAAAATTAATTTAATTTTTGTTTAATATAAGCTGTATACAATAGTTACACTTTGTTGCTTAAACACAATAATAACACTTTATTATTAAATTCATCGAACAAATATCGAACTATAATGGAAATTCTTTTCAAAGTTTTGAGGTAATAGTATGCGCGCACACCCGCTACATGCGTGCGTGCCAAACTGCTTACCATTCCACTGAATTGTAATTTTGTATGTGTATACGCGATAAATTCGAAATTAACCTTATCTGCTTATTCACCGCACTCGGCTTCCCCATTAAGATCGATGAGTTTGGCAAAAGTATATAATGATCGATGATGTGTATACGTAAAAACAAAAATCGTCTAAAATTATACAAACCATTGTTTTACAACCAGTAGACAAACAAAATTATTATTGAATAGAAACGATAACAAAAAAATCACTTCCACCGCTTTATTTTATTACGTATACCAAAGAGAAAAAAAAAGCTCATACGAATCGCAGCTTAAAGAACCATTCATAAAGAAACCAATCGATTAATTACGTTAGAGTTCGCACGCAAGCCACCCACACATACATACATACATAGCTATTATTAGTCCGTTCTTCCACTCGCTCGCTACACTCTTTTTCTCCGACACCGTGCATTTCCCACCATCTCTCTCATACACGGGCGAAATCCATTCGCTTTATACTCCTTTAAAATAACACTCGGCCGCGTCCGCGCGATCCATATTCAACAATCGAAATCATCTCGGTTTCTCTCTCTCTCTCCCTTTCTGCGCGCGCGCAATGAATACACGATAGCGTCGCTCGCGGGTCATAGACACACAGGCGAGCGCGCGTGCATACTGTAACGCGAGCCGTAGCCGTGCACGCTGTTATGCACGAGCGAACGAGAGAGAGAGAGAGCGCACATAGCTTCGATCGAATTGCAAGTGGTCGGCGAAGGAAGGCTAGGTGTATACATAGGAACGAGCGATCTGCTCCGATTTCCAAGTAGTTCAAAGTGTAACGGGTCAGACGCGAGCGGAGAAGAGCGCGCGAGTGCTGGAAGAGAGAGGAGGGCTTTCAAACTTTGCCAACTACAGGCGTTGCCAGACTCGTAAACATTAAATTGATGCGGCGCGGTCATGTTACACGAAGAGAGGGAAGGGGGCTAAAAATAGATGGCAAACGGACGGGGGTTTGTGTTTGGTTTGGATGATGGGTGAGAGCGTGGAGAAATTTAGAACTTACTTTAATTGAGCGATGTCGGTCGTCGTCGATGGCGTGCGCCGGTGGTGGGAGCAGTCGTTGCGCTTTTAGTGTATATGAGCGGTCGCGCGCGAGTAACGAGGTTTCGGATGATGGGCTGGCGTGACTTTTTTAAGGAGTTCCGGTGCGGCCTCATGTAGATTGAGGGAAAAAAGAGGTGACAATGGGGGAGGATGTAACTGTACGGCAAGTAATTATAGGAGGTGAAATAACATACTTTATTGTATGCACATGACGTGATGAAGAAGTTCGCCAATGTTCTTCTGCAGAGTAGTTTTCTTTATTATCTGGGCCGAGTGTAGTAATATGCAGCTGGCGATTGCATTATGATTGCCACAAATATGGCCACTTTTACTACGAAATCCTTAGTAATTTTACGAGGATATTCCCTCCGCGTAGAGTATTAGCTTTTCTATGAATTTGAAATTTTCCGTTCAACCTTAAGGGAATACGCGGTCACTTCTATAGGTACATATCGATTTGCATTAAAATTTTTTACTCTAAACCACCAACGAATTTTTATGAATATTTCAACGATGCTTTTCTTGCGGAAAAAAATGACGGACATACCGCAAGGGGCTCAGCAGATGATGATGAACTTGAATATTTTAAAAAGTTTTTAGTTTTACCGGAGTCTAAAAATAGTTCACTGAAAATTTTAAAATAGCTATACTGACTTATGTTCATTCATGAATTCAAAAGAAAATTTCACTAAAGTAAGCTACAGCAATTTTGTCTTTAATTTTTCGGACGATAACAAAATAGCTTTTGACGTGTCCTAATTAAACCAAATTAATAATTAAGTAACTTTCGTGTTGCATATTGATTATATTTTAATAACAGAAGATAAGCTTTTACCTATATATTTTTTTTCATCATAATTTTACGTCATTTTAAATCATTAAATATGAAATTTCATTATTGGGAATTCCAAATTTGAAATAAATTGTAAATTGAAAAAAAAATATATTATTCAATAGTTCAATATTATTATAGCTTCATCGCTTTACTCTGTCTAGTAATCAAACAAATAAATATACAAACAAGTCTGAAATTAGAAAACTACTCCGATTTCAAACATGCCATAACATTATCCCTCCACATTTTCTCGATACCCCTTCTCCCACCATTGCAATCCTTCCTCAAACCAAAATATGCCAAACCTAATCCCACCCCCATTGTATTCAACCTTACCAACCAACATTATGAGTACCCGCGCCCACTTTACTTCAAAATAATCAGACTAATCAAAGACTCTAGCACCACGACGACGACAACGACTTCGGCGGAGTGAGTTAGGGCGCATAATCTCCTCAAATGCGAATCAAATGAAATTAGGATTTACGAGCTAATTGAGGAGTGCACAATCGTCGTTGTCTGCGCCCCGTCGTCGGCGACGAAGCCGCCGTTAGATTAGATTTGCACCGCTTGCAAATTAGTCAACGAAAGTTCTCCCGTCGTCACTGCTCCGCGGTTGCTTCTGCGCTATAACTCGACGCGTCCGCGTGCATAATACCGCGCGCCTGACTCGCCTCCGAAATCCGTCGCGGCAGTTCGTTACACACGGAGCAGCGGTTCACGTGGGTGTGTACGTGTGACACGGCTCGAGATGTATTCGCGAATATTCGTGCGTAATTATGTATGCAAGGGTAGTTATACATGCATTTAATATACGAAATAATGAGAATAATTGAAAGAAGGTTTGAAATAAAAGAATATATTTGGTGCTATATGTATACTACTGTACTATTTTATTGGAGACTGAGTTGCTGCCAAGACTTTCGTAACCGTGTATATTTCATTTATCTTTCAGTGAACCACAAATACGGATTACTTCATTAGCGTCCAATGTCAACCGAATCCTACGTACTATCCTGATTTAATAGTTATTCCTTTTTTTGGCTGCTATGCGTAAGATACAGAAGAGGCTGAAATACAAGAAATAAGGTATGACAGTCAGCTTGGAAAAAGGCTTTGAAGGCATTTCTTTCGAATAACACACAATCCTTTTGAAACATAAGTCTTGTTAAAGGAATGTCAAAGCCCACACGCTATTACATATACACTTATATAACATTTTCAACTATTTTAATACTCTTTTCGAATGTTTCTATTATCAAATACTATATAATACAATTAATCTTATATTATAAATAAAAGAAAACTATAAATTCTCATTCATTGATTGACGTTCAGATCTATATTCCATTTTTTACGTTTTCGTCCATAATTTTAAACACCAACACTGTACTCAAACGATGCGTATACCGAAAACAATGCAAACTTCCGTACTATCACGCTCCCGTTCACCCCGACCATCCATATGCTACACGTGAAAAACGCGTTTTTACGTTATTCACGCCTCGAGTCCTCCACCGCGCGCTCGATAAAAGATACATGCATATACCGAGGGATCTCGACTGGTCGAATCTCTTGTGGGCGTCTCGCGTGCGGCTATTGTTTTGAGCAGCTTTCATTTTAGTAAACGGCTCCGACCCCGTATACGGCCGACGGATGGGTTATCGAGAGGAGATGACTTTGCAGCAACAGCAGCAGCGCGCAATGCGTGTAATCGAATAGTTTTTGTTACGCGCTCGGGCGTCCTTTTGTTTCTCGGTTTCTCACGCTTTTCTTTTCGTGTTGTAGGCAAGATTTTTCAACGCGAAAAGCTAGATTAATAGGGAACGATCGATTTGTCCTGCGGAGTTTGTTGGGAGAGATATTAATTTTAATCGAGTAACGAGGTACACGACGATGATCGATGGTCTGGTTTAATAGGTTGTATTGGACATGGTGGGGCATTCGGAGTCAATTTAAGATTTCATTTTCAATCTATGAATGTTGAACAATGAATGCAATTATTGCTTATTATATTCATATTGCCTTGAACTACCAACAAGTTTTCAATAAATCAATAATGTCTGAAGATTTATGAATTACTTAAATTGATTGAAGCGAAAGTTCAACTTTTACGGAAACATGAAAGAAGTAAATTCAGTTGATTTACTATATGCCTCTATTTGTACTAATTAGTATGCTCCGTTATTTATTATCCAGACGTGCTGAATATGCTAAAAGGGAACTTTAATGTGATTTATGTGCTGCTGAGTAATATGTATTCATAGCAGTACAACGCCATATTGAGTAAAATTGTTTAGGAAAAAAGAAGAGAATACGTAGTCACGAAATAGGTATGTATATATTAACGAGATTTCAAATGTTCGATTGGGCTATATTATGTTACAGTACCGTTATTATTATTACCTAGAAGTTTGTCTGATTCCACTTTATAATGGTTTGTATGATGCATTTGTTCGGTTTCATATACGTTATGATTTACGCAAAGATTAATGCAGTAGAGCATGACGTGCTTCATGAATTTCTATTGGATATTATATATTCAACAAATGTGTAATAAATAATTTCAGTGACATCTAAAATTAATAAGCCATTCGGTAGTTACAAATAATTAACATTGCAAATTGTTTTTTAATTACAATGAAATTAAACATAATTTATAGGACTTTACATATAATAGTATAGTAGTAGTATTGTTATATAATATTTATAATCGATGAAAATATAATTCACTAGAATATGCCAAAGAAAAGTATCCTAAACCTTTTCATATAGAAAAAGTTATTATTTCAACATTTCTTTCAATCGACGATGAAAAATTTATTTTCACAAAGTAATTTCTCCCCTAAACGCTGAAATAAGAATTTTTTCATTACGCCCAATCGATCGCGGACCAAATGACGAAGAAAACCTTCACCTTCTACTACAAGCGCAAATTTTAATTCCTCCATTCTTCAAGCCAAGTGAAATTTTAATTCAACTGCGCGTCTTGACTTCTCCCAAAAATTCCGTCCCCACCTACCAAAACGAAACTATTTCCCAAAATCCTCTTGATAAAATCCTTATTACAACCATTTTACACCGATATAAAAAATTCCCCCTCTACCTTTTCAATCTCATTCCTCCATACACCCCAGCGCGCATACCATCATCTCCCTCGAAAGACGACCCACACCGAGAAACCATCATCCTCGTTCGTCCCCCGAAAATCGAATATAACCCGTATGCGATAAGGCGCGCCGCCGAAAATCACCATCCGGAAATCCCGCGAATAAATCCGGCGTGGCGGCTCGCTCTCTTCCTTTCCTCATACACCCGAGATTCCGAAGATTAGGACCCCTCTCTTCAAGGTAGCTCTTCTCCTCTCCTCCTCCAGCAGCAGCAGCGGTAGCTACAACTACTACTTTCTCGTAGAGAGAGAGAAGGGGGGGAGCCCGAACGAACGAACGAACGCGGAAGGTGGAAGGTCGCGACGGCGCAGCCGCGAGCGAGCGAGCGCTATAGAGCGCGTTTACGGGGGGGAGAGATATCACCCGGCGCCGCGACGGAGTACCGGACAGAGCTGGCTCGTCGCTCGCTCCCCGCGTGTGCCCTTCCCTAATACACACACATATATATCTATATACCCCACTGTTAAATCAGACGAATAGTCAGAGGCATATTATACAGCCAAACGTCGAGGAAGAAGAAAAGCTCCGTGGAAGAATCGTCGTGTGCAAGCGTGAAAGAGGAACAAGAGAAGGAGGAGGGTTTGTTTATACGCGCTCCCCGGGGCTGAGAGGGGAGAGACAGGAGAGAGAGGTGACGCGCCGTGTCTACCTGTTGACCCGACGGGGCTGCTGCGTATAGCGCAGTAGTAGCAGCAGCAGCAGTAGCAGCAGGTGCAGGACACAGCAGGTGAGTGCGCGACTTATATCTTCTTTTTATTCTGGTGTGCGCGTGTTTTCGACGTATAAATATAGGGGTGCGTGCGGATATAATGAAGTGCCGCGCGCTCTTTCGAATTTTCCCGCGCGTTATACGCATGATCACACATATGTACGCGAGTTCGCGAAATAATCGAGGGGGAGAGAGAAAAGTGCGCGCCTGTGCGAGTGTAATGCACGCTGGTCACGCGACATGTGTATATATATGTGTGCGTGTACGTTATAATGAGCGCGTTTTCTGCTGATTAGGTCTATAATTCGCTAACGATACGGTACTACGCGACGAAAATTTATGTGCATCTAAGTAAGTAGTTGAATAAAGGAGAGCAGCAGCGTCTTTTTATGTCGCGACGATAGGTAGCGGAGAAAATTAATCCGCATATCGGGATCTGGAACTTGGACGGGTATATATCGACTTATGTGTGTCGCTCTTCCACTTTATCTATATACATGTGTTTATAGCCCTTATGTATCGCCGTAATAATAAAGCCTCATTATTAGCTATCGCGCGGGTGTGATTTATGGCCTGCCGCAGCGGACACGATATCGAATGCACGTGCTGCTACTGCTGCTGTCCCAAAAGTCTGGGGAAATCAAAACTTTTCGCGATTATTGACACTCGGGGAATGTGTGTGTGTATACACGGTTGTCCATAAAAGGGGAGGTAAAAACTTATTAGTGGGGCGACGTGATTTATGATCGTTGCAAGAGCGCGCAATGGATTTATATCGAAATTTATGTTCTGCTGGCTGCCGGAGCATAACTACTTTTAAGCGAAAGTTATTGGCGATATTGGACTCTGTGTGTGTATAGGTGCGCCTTCTCTGTGCAGCTTGTTTTGCATCGAATGTTTATGTATGAGAGACGATAAAATGACGCGCGTTAAAGAAAAAGCGTTAAACGAAATTTCTAATAAACCTATATATATACGTGTGAGTGGTAATTGAAAAGTGTAAAAGAAATAATAACGAGTGATTTTTACCTCTTTATTTCATTTTTAACGAATGAAAATATAATCATGATTTAACTTTCGTTCCGACTATGGAAATTATTCCGGGTTCTCTGTGCGCTCCAATGAACTTCTTTTAGTACAGTACTCTTTCTGCGTTTTATAATTACATTCTACGTCTAATAAAAACTTAACAACCTGAAAAAAGTCACCATATTATTTCGTAAAATTAAATTCCGATCTCCAAGGGAAAAGAATGTGCAATTGTTTCTCTAGAGAAAATAACAGTATAGGTACGTAGCTTTTTTTCTCTTACCTATACCTCCAAAAGAATCCCAGTTATTTAATCATCAATGCCATGAATTCTTGATAATTCGCCGCTAAGTGTGTATACACTCGATAACGAACGATTGCACGCACCAACTATACTCCCCCCTCATTCAAAACCAAAAATAGTCCCCGCAGTCGCGTAAAACTCGTTGACACGCGCACACGTGGGAGTATTATACGCAAACATTATACGTAACTACTATTGCCGCGGAAACCTCACGAAGCTACTGCAGAATTAATAATACCGCACGCGCGGCTATACGACAAACGCATAGGTAGACCTCTCGTTTTGTCAAAGAATCGATGGGGTAAGTAACATAGGAAACGTGGTCTATAGTGACGCTATACGAAACCAACGAATAAAATTCTCAAAAGCTGACGCCGGAGGGTACAACGAAAATTGTGGCACGTACGCGCATTTTTACAGACAAATCGGGGTTCTACAGACGTCGCGCGACTCTGTTCCTCTCCTCCACATCTTTTACGCGCAGGCATATGCGCAAGAGGAGACGTCTGTCGTATAGTCTTAGGCATACACATTTTCCGTGGCGGTTAACCCCCAGGGGCGCAAACAAAACGTAATCCGGACGACGAACGTGCGAGACTATGTATATACGCAAAGTCGCGCCGTGCGCAGATATATATACGCCTACGTTTGCTCGTCGTCTCGTCGTAGTATATAGGCTTATTGCCAGAAAATATTGACGATGGGTTTTTTTTTTAATGCACGAGGGTTGTTAATTTCGTCGCTAATGATATAGTTTTTTTTCTATGTCAACATAATTAAATTGGTAAATTTAATAGGTAGAATGAAGTTTTTTGCAAGAGTCCTTCGAAAACAAATTAAAATATACGTCAATTTAAAATAATGACCAGCTATTTATATCTCCTGATGGCTACGAGATGTCATCCTATTAACATACTTTCCATTTCATTATTACGATATCCTAAGAATAGTCTCTCTTTGCCAATAATCTTTCGCTCGCTCGTGCAACGAGAGACTTTTACATTTCGAAATACAATTAGAACGCAAGCTTCTGAAAAGTAAGATAACGTATACTTTACGACCGTCTCTTCCCTCGAAATTACAAAAAGAAAAACCAGATGCACCGACCAGGAGCTCTGAAAATTTACCCGCTTATACAGTCCACCTATGTCTCGAGAAAAATGAAAAAAAAAGTAATAAAAACGAGAGAGAGAGAGAGAGAACGCAATAAAACCTTGGCACTAGTCAGTCGCGCGTTCGAAACGTCAGCTCGCGTTTCTCGCGATTCCACTTGATTTTCCGATCCCTCTCTCTCTCACCCACACAGCAACCCTGACGCTCTCTCTCACCTTCCAATTTCCCCTAGAAAATGAAGAACGACGGAATAATAAAAACCGAAGGGCCTTTATGAAATTCTATTAGACTGCGCGCGCGATGCTGCTGCCGTGCGATTTCACGCTATTTTCAGGACGAGTGATTCCGGCGAGTAAACAGCGCTATATATATACACATGCATCCACATATACTAAAAGCTGTATTCACGCGCACTCGCGAGTGTAATAACGCGACAAGAGATGCGTACACGCACTCGCGGGCAAAAAGCTTCGCTCACGCCAGAGTGTTTTGCGTATATCTATGTGCACGCGCGACATTGTGCTCAGTCGAGGGATGATGATGCGTTATTTTCTTTCGCACACGCGCGTAATATGCGATGTCAAGGACGCCAATGATACGCATTATTTTCGCGCGCGAGTGCGCATGCATTTTTTCTACATCTCTCCCTGTAATAAACTCCGGACCGCCCTGTTATATTCGATTACGGCGCTTTTTCATTGGAAGAGAGGGAGAGCGGATCAAATTCTTTATCTCGAGCTGCGTGTGCGTCTATAAGAGGATGGCGCGGGTGATATACGCGCGCAGCAGTGTCGGTGTATGTATAATGCGGGTACTCAAGAACGCGCGAATGCGAAAAATGTGCGAGCGAGGTGGCGCGTTGACCCTCTCTCGCGATGAAAAATGTCGAGTAGCATCAGCGAGAAATATTGTAAGCTCGGGTGGGAGAAGACAAAGGGGATTCGGATGGGGATTTTAGAGGGAGAATTTGTGTTTTCGAGCTATACGGTTACGAAAAAAACAGGTATTTGCTGTACACTTTGACAAATACGTGGTATATGGGCTGATGGTATATTGCAAAATAAAAAAAAAAATTTTAGTTTATTTTCGGGGGGATTTTTTGTTCCAAGAGTATTTTAAAAATTTCGTAGAAGCGGTATATTTATTCTGTAAATTCTCAACGGCACAGAGAATTTTTCAATTATACGCAGTTGAATTTTTCATTCAAAGCTCATAGTGCTTCTAGAATGAAAATATAGTTACACAAAATTATAATTAAATTATGAATAATATTGTTACAATTTTAAATTAATCTTTTTAATAAAAGATTTCGATGGATCGCTTTTTAATCTATTTTTCGCACTTTCTCTAGTTTCCCTAACGACAATACTAATTTAGTGCGTCGAAACTTTTGATATCTTGAAAGGCCTATTCATTCTGGCTCACAATAGACTCCTGATTGTAACTTTGTTGTAACATAGCTTCTCATCAAACTTACAGCCCTTAGGGCATATCTCCTACGTGTTATCAATATTTTCAGAATGAAATAAACTTTTCAAATATAAATTAAAAATATGCGTTTGTATAATAAATCATTTAAAAAACCATGTTGCTCGTTGATTAAATAGTTTGCGTGGATCTAAAACTTAAATGAGAATAACTATGAAAATTTATTGTCAACATTTAAAAAAAACATGGGAAATTCTGAACACATCTGTCACTTTAGGTTGTATACGATGCATAAAATGAACAGTCTTCGGCTTGCAGTGGATATTTATACCTATGCCGCATAATGTTTACAGAATATAATGCTAACTGCTCGGTATGCACATAGATCAATGCAAATTCAACGCGAGGAATTTATTTTCGCGTGTTTTTTGGAATATCAACAAGTATTCGTTTACCATTCCACGTCCTTGTATCAACAGCTTGAAATAACTGGCAATTGCTTTAGTACTTTCAAATACTGTGTTTCAGAGCAGCGAATGACATATTTTGTTTAACATCGAAATCGACTCATGTATTATATTACACTATTATGCGAAATACTGCATAGCTATTATAAACTATAAATATACTGCATATCTCACTGCATTAAGTCATTCGTCTGTAAATATATTTTATGTCCATATAAATCATTTCAACAATACCGAAAACTTTTTGATTTTCGCTCTGATGTTTATCATTTATCTATTCTGCGAATCATTCTTGAATGATATATGCTAATTACCAACTACAGCATGAAAATATAAATGTCTTAAAATATCGTGTATTAGATTAATGAGATGCTAAAAGTTATAAATAGAATTTAATAATATGCAATTAGATATCATGCGAAAGAGGGCTATTTTTGGACCATAATAAAACAAAGCTACATTAAAATAATAAATAATTAAACTAATTCATAAATTTTGATGAAAGTTATTTGCAATCCAAAATTAGTTTATAATATTAACGTTAAACGAATATTATAAATTATTTTTATTTTCCCATTATTCAATTTGATAAGATGATAATTTAATGCATCAAATGAAACAAGATTATTTGCATTCCTTGTTTATTAAATTATAACAATATATGTAATTACGTTAACGACTCTGTATAGGAGTTAGAAACTTTATAATTAATATTACCATTTCAATGAATGCGAAATTGATGCTGCCATTTCCACGAATTGCTCAAAAACATGTTAATCTGGATACAACTTTCGTTAAAATGGGAAGCATTTTGTTCGCTCTGACATTTCGATACTTATTTAAAAAAAAAAATTACCTATTTTTGTCGGTGTAACTAAATTTACTATCTAAATATACGTCAATATTTTTAATCATTTCATTTATTTTGCTTCAATCGTTTCTGGATTACATCTTTTCATTACAAAAAAATTTAATTAAGTCGTATAAGAAATAATTCAAGTGGTCAGATAACTTATAATTTTTTTCCCCATAGTATTCCCAACTTCTAGAAAATTGCTTTTACTAGAAATACCGACAGTCGAAAACTCATAGAGTTTTTTTCTTCCAAAGAGTAGCAACCTCGGTAATAACGGTTTAGGGTTAACCGCATAACCCATGATTAGTCTTCCAGGAATCTTGTACCACCGATTGCTGTGTATTGCGAAAAAAAATTGTTTCTTGGAGATGTTGGGCGCTGCAATTCAGCTCGATCGATAACTTAATGAAGACACACGCGAGGGTACATAAAAACATGTTTTAAAAAAATATAAAAGGAATTACGAAAGTATAACGTTGCGAAGATTGTAATAAACAAATTTGCTTCTTAAATATTGAAATTAATTAAGAACTATTGAACACGATTAGTAAAACAACGTTATCAATATATTTGTAGGTATAAAGTAGAGTAACTTAATTGTGGTCAGACAAGAATTCATAATTAAATTCCACAAGTTTGCTTGTCAATTTACATGAACTTTTTTTCTAAAACTTTTTCCTTTATCAGGAAAATGAAGTTAATTCCACCTTTGTGAAAGTACATTTACACAATTTAGCATAACATCAAGGGTTTTTTATTTTCATAGTTTATATTTCCAACTACGTAAAAGTACTCCGGGGCAATAATTGTACTTGCTTAATTGTACATTGAATTTCATTCCGCATTTTTATAAAATTAAAATCCTGCTCTACCGCAAGCTTTACTTTTTTAAACTCAAGCCGATGCAGGCCAGCCTCGTCAACCTGACTTCCTTTCGTTGTTTACGCGCACTTAATTGCTGAACGAAGCAAACGCCCCGCGCCGTCAATTTGCCGCTGCCACTCAAGACTTTGGCTCCCTCTTTTCTTTACGCGAATACACTCGGCCTTTGCCCGCTTTAGAACCGCGAAAGAAGACTCGCGAAAAAAGTCTTCAAGAGCTGAAAGAAGACTCTGCTACCGTCGCGCTCGCACGCAAGAGTCTCGAGGAATACGCGCACACGCGAGTTGCGGAAACAAAGTGCACTCGCGCGTATGCGGGACGCTTAATTATTCCGAAGATAAATTGTGGCTTACGCGAAGCAGCGGAGCGACGGCGATGGTCTACAAAAGAAAAAAACGACGAAGGTGGAATGTTTGCCAGGCAATTTTCCGATTTTATCGAGAACGGACGACTGACACAGTTTGTTGCCTGAATAAATAAAGCCAATCCAGTCGGCGTGATATACGCTGCCATTATGAAGAGGCGAAATTTACTCTGCAAAGACTCGCGAACGCTACTGCAAGATGCACTCGCGCTCGCGTCTGCAGGAGTGGATTTTCTTCAATAAGATTTAAAGTACGCTCGCACATTTCGAAACAAATAAAACAATCAGTTTCATAGTACGATCTATACTAAATTGGCGCGAGTAATACTATTTGAACTTATTTCTCAATCCATCATGGAAAAAGTATTAAGTGCTCTTGCATAATATAATTTTAATAATTAAAAAAATTAATTTAAATCGAATATAAAAATTTTCATAAAATATTATCTCGTTAAAATGCTAGCGAATAAAACCGAATTGTAGAATTCATATCTCATTCGATTACGCCATTTATTGCTCTTTTATCTATATGAAATGTCCAATAATCTTGTTTATATAATTTTTATCTTTGACGTTCTATTTTTATAATTCGCAAAACCTTTGAAGCCCGTCGTGAATTTATATGGGTAAACAATGAAGCTGAGTATCAAATAAAATACGCAATAATTTAAAGTAACTGTATAAAAAGTATACGAACATTAAAAATGACCTTTTTCGAATTTATAATTAAAATTTAAATGTTTTTTAATTAATTATCTACGATAACCTTATTAAGAAACAGCACTTATCAATAGGCAAGAGACGCCTATAAAATAACCTACAACTAAGTATTCAAAAATGTAGTCCTTATAGCGACCTTTTTTATACACTTTGCCTTCTACCACACATCGTGCAGAGCATTTTCTACTCCATAAGTTCGTTCCAATTGTTTCTCGATGCACGCAATCACAGAAACTAGTGCGCGCGCGGTACGTATAGAATCGGTTGCGTGAGGGCTCATGCAACGCTCGTGATACGCACTTAATTAAGGTCGTGAATACGTGTAAACAACTTTCGGGACATTTAGTTTTCCACGCTCGTCAACGGCTTGAACGAGCACGCAAGTCATTAACTACGACTGTATATTATTTATATGAGTTGGTTGGTGTCAATTTTTTAATATTTCTGACCTTAATTTTGGTCTTGTAAAAAAGACCAAAATTTTTCAAGGTTGGCGCAAATAATTGAAATGTGAAAGGGTATATGAAAAAAGGTGAATGCGTGGATGTTGATTCGTGTATTTCATAAAAGTCTATTGAATATTTTCATTATTCTTTTTGCGTGCAGTAAAATCACAATTTTTAAATTGGATGTTTTTTGCGCTCCAATCAATATTGCGGTTTTTATTTTCATATATCCTTCATTATAAAGCGAAAAAATTCAACATCTCTCATTCGTTAATTATAACTATCGATTGAATGCGTCGTATAAAAGCATAAAAAAACCATTAATTATTGTATCTGTGAACATACTATAATATATTTTATTACAAAATATCGTGATAATGAATAATGAATCTCATTCTCTGTAATAATAAAATCATTATAATAACACAATAACAATGCGCATAAGAATGAATAAAACATTTCATCAACAGAGTGAATCAAAAATCAGATTGATTGGGCGATAAAACATGCGTTTTCAGATAATATAGCCGATTTTATCGCAAGCTCGAAGCATTGTGGGATGTAGTTCACGACGAAAAGTCAATTGCATTCGGTAATACGATGACACGCACAAAAGAAACAGTCGTCCTAAAAATAAGCAACATGGCATTTATTATTTTACGCCCGGTACTAAAAAGCAACGCAAGCATGAAAGAACAGAAGAAAAATGAAACAAAAGAAGGAGAAAGATGAAGGTCGAAGTGAAAAAAAAAACAATGGAAGAGTCTGAACTTTGGCTCATAATGACCATGAACTTCGCGTAGATTACATGCGTTACCAATACGCAGAACTTTATTGAAAATCTAGACTTTATTTTTATTTTTTATACGAACGCAATACTTGTTCTATAGCGTGCTATACTTTTGTGTTTGCTAAAAGTATCATTATTATAAACTATGTCAAAGTCAATAACAGCCACTTGCTACTTGCAATTAAAAACGCATGATATACCATTACTAAATATAATCCTTGGATAGAAACGTAGGCAGAAAAAACGATACTTCGGTTAAGCTGCACAATTTGAATTCTACCATTATTCCATCAACCAGAAATCCTGGAAGATATTTTCCTGCCTACATCTCGCCGTGATTGAACCATGCCGCTATAAATAACAAAAAAAATAGCTCGCAATGAAAAAAAAAAAATTATTTTCCTGAAACTTTTCACTCCAATACACATCCATCCACGGGATTTAAAAATACAATCTCACATTTATTGCCAGCTCGTTTCTCTTTAAAAAGCCATTCTAAACCGCAATTTGCTAAAATCGCCGCCGCGTTAGCATCGACGCAGCCATGTATAATAACACGCTTTCCGAAACCAGTCCACTTACTCATGTAAATCGTAATGAAAATGCAAATTTTCCAGCCGTAACGCTGTAAAGCCACTGCTGCTGTGGCGATGACTTCGCGGATACATTCGCTCACCTGTGTATATGGTACTCTTACTTATACTCGCGCGTCCCACATCTCCAACCCGATCCACCTACGATCCCCGTATTATAATTTCTGCGCTCGCTTTCTCTTCAACAGTCGACGAAATTTACGCGTACACACAGCCGGCCTCGATAAAAGCCTATACCAAAATAGATAAAAGGCCCGCCTCGCTTTTACACAGACACTCACACGCGCGCACGCGCTGCTACCGATAGCCGTTTCCGGCCCGATAAAACGCGTAGCCTAGTTTTTTTTTGCTCTCTCTGTGTATACCTTTCCATTCGCGCTTTACAACGGTGCCTTTTCGCTTAAAAGAAGAAAGAGAATGAGAGGGGGAAAGTGATCGTGTGTCTGTGTGCGTGGGGCAAGGCGTATACGAAAGGATGCCGACGCTGCTGTAAAGTTTCAGGCTGTAACCGTTGTATTGACGACGCAGACTCGTTACAGAACTGTACGTTACGTTGAATCGAAGTGACGCAGCTAGTATACGGTGGAATTACGCTGACAGGGAGAGATTGAAAAATTTTCCTCGTTGCCGCTAGGAGTTTCTGTTGTAAACCTTCGGCGAGGGCAATAGAGCCGAGTCTGCGTGTGTAGTTTGGACGCAGCATCAAGACGAGGCAGGCGGAGGTAATAAGTGCAAGTTTTTATTTCGAAGAAAGTATAAACGAGATCGAATCGAATCGCATTCGTTAAAAAAGAGTTTATTTTGCAATGATAGTGTGAACTGTAAACTCGTGGAAAAGTGCAAAACTTGATTCGCAAGGGAATCAAATTAAAAGTTATTGAATTATAATAATATCGGCTATATACGGGAATGTTATTATTGATTTTGTGAAGAAACGAGTATTATCGGTAATGGAATTAAATGCGATATAGTAGTCTTTATAATTATTGCTCCTTTACCGTTATAAATTATTTGTATTAATTATAAACATCACAAGCATCGCAATTTGTTTAATTCTACAGTCGCATTATTTTATAAATTCATAATGAGGCGACTACTGATAAAACGGTATAATATCAAATTACAAGGATGTCGCGTATAAAGCGCGCACACGAGCGACGACGACGTGACAATGCGTACTTTGATGCCATTTATATAAGCTTCATCATGAATTCAAATTAAACAATAACAAACGGCAAGTATATGTCCTAGAATTTAAATTTGCAACCGTGTATAGCGTTGCACCGCGCATTCGCACCGAACCTGTTAGTATACACTCTGTCAACCAGAATTAGAGCGACAATGTTAACGTAACTAAATAAACGTCGCCTCGCGCTCGCCATTGTTTAACCTTCCAATTGTACGATTATCATTACAAAGCGACCGAACCCCCCAACAAGCACTTTGAGTACACGACCCCATGTACAAAGACGTTAAATCAAAACACTCGCCACTGTATCCTGGTGGAAATTCAAAACATTTTATAGCTAATAACTGACCATTTATATTAGATACTTGCTATAAAATGGGAATTTCTCTTGTCCAATTTCTAGCTCTCGATGAAACGCTTTTTCTCCCATTATTCGGCCATTTAATAGATTGAAATATAGAATGAGTTTTTCG
>UXGD01002332.1:0-26805 GCA_900474315.1 Torymus auratus | reverse complement strand
GAATAGCGCGTTCGCTTCTTTTATAAAGGGGAGATCTTTTTTAAATTGGATACACTTTGGTTTAAAACCTCACAATGAGACTAAGAATAACTCTACGATGCAGAAGTAACCATCTTTTACCCGATATGAATATAGCAATTTTTCTGAACAATTTTAGTGAAGAGGATTCTAATTGATGATTTAAAATTTTCATGCAAGCGGCTTTTCTGCATAATTGTTGCATAAATTAGACAATTTAATGCCGACGAATATTTTAAATCTGGTAAAGTTTTATTTACAATCCTTTAGCAGGATTATCGTGAAACTATTGGTACCAGCAAATGGCATTACAGAATTTCATGCAAAACATTTCATGCAAATTAACACGTCCTCTGGGTGTACGTATCACAGGAAAATGTATTACACGATGCAAAATCAATATTATACCAGGCAAATTATCGCCGTGCAAGCGTCGTAACTCAATTTACTTGACAATTACAACGCCAATCAGACCTTTATTGAACATTCAAACCCAAATCGCTCATCACTTTTTCCTCGCCTACCCAACCACGACACCTTTAAAAGAACAAAGAGAAATCTTTCGAGCGTTAAACGCTGCTGCAGTTAGAAAGCTCCACGGAATCATTTATAGACGAAGACGTTGAAAAATGCAGACAGCACGAGAGTTGGATGCATAGGGACTTCGAAGCAGCCCCGGAAGCCCCGAGAGAACTTCCGCATGCAGCGATCGAACACTCACTCCGGCAGACACCTGCGGGGGGAAAAAGGATTTTCCCCAGCGCCGACGTCCGCAATAACCATAGTTTAGTAGAGGAAGAAAGGTTGAAGAATGGAGCGATTAATTATCGCCGCAGGACTGCAACGAGTTTGATATTCAAATGAAGCTATGACCTTTGTCGAAGGTGGAGTATTGTTGGTAGTTGAGGTGGTGGTGGTGGTGGTCCAATTCAACGTTAAAATTTAATCCAAATTGATTCTCTCGGTTCAGTTCGCTAAAATAACGGTTGATTTTACAGCGGGGCTTAACAATAGCCGTTTGATTCGGCGTCCCAGTAAAACTAACTTTTTCCGTTTACCTAAAAAGTTGTTCAAAAAGATTGTAAAACTTCAAGATATACGATGGTTTCTTCTCTTCAATACGATAAATTATTAATAAAATCGACATCGCTCTCAACCAAATTGTTCTTCTCTGACTTGCAGAAAACAGCGATTCCTAAATAATTGAACTTTCCCCTCAGGCCTTGTTAGCCTATACTCCTCCAGCAACATCTATACCTATCCCTCCGAATCCCAACTCCTAATAACTTATGCTCGTACAATTATCATTCTATCCGTAACACAGGAGGGGAGGGTTAAGGTCACATCATCCCCCCGCCAATCCGCTTGTCACGAGATAATGGCCGCGATGATTTGGCAGATTAGGCGGAACTGCCGTATCGATTGCTAGAACAGGTGGTTTTTACGAATGTAGCAAGAGCTACTACTACTGCTGCTGCTGCTGTTGGGCGTAAATGCCGACAGTGAATCCCGTGGGCTGCAGGTGCGTGGGTGCCCGATCGATAGAGGGACAAAGGGGTTGCCTCTCGCGAATTCATTAGCTGCGACAGCGCGCGTCGGCGTGTCGGGGATGCGGTCGTGGCGAGCCACGCTGGAGTCTCAAAGTTGTTTGCAGTGGTATAGGATTTGGGTGTGAGGGTTAGTCTGGGATGGCGAAATTGTGGTGAGTCTGTAGCTGACGTTGATCATTGGCCGTAGTATAGGTGCGTGTTAAAAAGGAGAGGTAGTCTGGTATATACGAGAGATCTGAGGAGCAAGGAAGATCAATCGGCTCGTTGCCGGAAGGTAATGTGCTTACTTCAAAGTACAATCTTTATGATGTAAGAGAGGATTAGCTTTTATGCAAAGTAAGAATCTTAGTGCGGCAACGGATTAACCTCTCGAGAATTAGTAGTCTTTTATGAAGTAGTTTATTTTTTGGGTCTGAAGTAAGTTCATCCAATGTACGTTAGTTGAGGAATGAAGGCGAATGATAGTACGAATGAAAATTCTACAATGTTCATTACAGCTGGAATTGGATAAAATTAATTTTTTATGGAGTTGTAAATGATGAAAATGAACGATTTTTGGTTATAAATTGTTAAATTGATAGATAGATTTCAACTACGGAAAAAAGAAAAACCATAGAAGTTGAGAAAGGAAATGTTTTATAAAACGTAGGCACAACGTTTATGTAAAAGCATTCGTATATCGACATTTTGCAACTCTAATGTTGTATAAAGCAGCTGATTGATGTCTCTACAAGAAGGCAAATGATGATATTCATGCGCATGGAAATATAATGAATCAGAATTAGTCTTATGCAATAGTAGTGACAATCGTGAGTACAAGGGGATCGACGATAACTCATTTTTTCCATTTGTGACGAAAAGAAATATTCTAACACTCGAAAATATACCGCTGCTAAACATTTCTTTTTACATGTTTTCCTAAATAAACATCTCACTTATAGGTCCGTTTACAAGAATCCCAGCCACATCAACAATTCACTTGGCGGGAAAGCAACAGCCACAGAACGAAGTAGTTTTCGGATGGTCATTAACAACCGCCAACACGGATTTCGCATAATAATAAACGGGAGTTTCCCATTATAGGTTGGCGAACGATCGCTGTAATGCCTTTTATTGTGCGCGAAAGCAGCCTCTCCACGTGGTATATTTCAAAATGCTATTTTCATGTAACGTTCCTGAATAATTCGCTTCCTCAAGAGGAAAATATAAGTTCACTATATATAATGCGATTGGTCGCTCTGGATGAATCATTTTTGCCTATATGAAAATCGGTTTTTCATTGCGCCTCGTAATAATTGTCGCGTGCATCGCGCAGTGATGATTAATCCGGAATACAAAGCTCTGTTATTAAATTGACGTAACGCTTTATCAGCGATCGGCTTTCGCGGCAAGCCTTTTGTTATGTTTTTTTTTTTTTGTTTTTTAAGGAGAACGGGACGGATGTTTCATGAATAACAAATATAATATTGTGGGATTTCGCATAGAAAAGGTAAAAGAGGAACTTATGCTTTAAAAATAGTACGACCAGGTGATAGAAAGTGACCATATGGTAATCGTTTCCACGCGGTTTATGCACACTCGCTGTAATGTAATATATATTTATTTTAAAACACGGAAGCCGCAAAGCGGCATAACTGGTTTTTCTTACCTACGCACGCTCGCGGCGTGACAACAAATTCAATTCCGTAAAATATTGTGCCCGCCGTGCATGTATATACGCTGCATCGTGTTGTTGCTTTGACGCAAAAGCATCGCTGAAAATTGAACAACAAGAGTCGATTACTCGCGAAAATTTCAACGCGGGAAAAAATAATGTAATTCGTGAATTCTCGTTATTCGTTGTTCGCGTTCGCAGTGCTAATTACTTTTTTCGCAATTAAACGCCTTTTAAAAGTATACTCCAGATACGAAACACTTTGACAGGCAAATGGATATGTCCATCAAGCTGACAACCGAGTTAATATCGTTTTCCCGATAAAAACTTCCACTTTAATTCTCGCTTATAGTTAACTGAAAAACCTTTCGATCTAATTTCTTTTTAAAACGCGCCACCTTCTCAACAGTAACTATTCATTTCAAACATCGAATTCCACGTCTGAAATTCTAATTTATCCTACCGCACCGTACACCTACAATCACTGACTCACCACGACCACCAACAAAATAGAAAAAAAAAAAAGACACTATACCAACCCCACCGATATTTTCAATACTTCCCCTTACAAAAAATACTAACTACTTTCAACCTACCACATTCAGCGACGCCGTCGTTCCGATCACGAGCACGCGACATCCGCAAAAGGAGAGCTTCTCGCTCTCTCACTCTCGCACTGCAGAAGAGCTCTGCACCCGGCCATCGTCCAGGGAGTTTTTCGCTCTGGCGCAAAGCAGAGCGCGCGCGAGTGCAAGACTTGGCGCATTTTCGGCGAGCGCGAGAAAGAGAGTGAGTTCAAGGTCGCCGCGTTCGTTTTATTCCTCTTTCTCGCGAGCGTTCTCAGTCGCTCGCGTTTTTAACTGGCGCGCGTGCATGCGCTGGTCAATAATCGATTTCCGGGGGGGAGAGGGGAGGACGATGCGTGACTAATTGCGGGAGAGGTGAACGGTGGAAGTTTGAAGTTGCCAGGAAAATGTTGTCTAGGGGTAAAATGGTGTTGGTTCGTAATGTAATATTGATTGAGTGTGGTTTGATGAACGACGGATAAACGTTTTTTAAAGTAAAATGTATTCAATTATGTATTTCTCTATATCGCGTGTAAAAATCTCCAGTAAAGTAATCGATTTCTCGAGATTTGAATCAGGAGAGAATTATGAAGTGTTGGGTACAGGCAAAAGATAAATATTTGGATGCAAATTAGGAGATAATTTTCTATCGTCTATACCAACTTTATATAATAAATATCTTGAACCACATCCAATTATTTTGTTTCTATCAACAAAGTCACCTTTCTAATTACATTAAACACAATAAAGGCTCCCATAACGTACGGGAATTTCCCTTTGACCGAACCCAAGCCACTGATTTTTCGGTCACGGAAGAGAAATTCGATCACTCAGCGTCCTAGTTCGTTAATTCAATGTCCTACAAAATTATTCTCTCCGATCCAATAAACCTCTCCGCTTTGAAAAAGAATAAAGAAAAAAAAAGTGTGTTATACCGCAAAGTGAAAAATCTCCGTGCGCAATTGTGTTTTTACGCGCGTGCGGAAGGAACTTTATCGCGAATGGCTGCGAGAGGGCTTTTAGTTTCGTGACCGGTTTCACTTTTCCTATCCTACACGCCGTCGAGGTAATTTTCACGCGCGCGTGTGCACGTAATGCATGCGCGATGCAGGTGCATTTGCACGCTCAGAAGTATACACGGTTGTAATATTTTTTTTTGCGTTGACTGTTGCTTTATGAAGCGAATTTTTCTCATAAATGTGTATTGTATAGTGATGTTAGCGAAGTTTTCGAAAATGTGCTACCAGAGTAATAAGTAGAATACGTGAAATTGAAGGTTACGTTGTAAACACACAGTAGACGAAAATTTTTTGTCATTTAACTACTGCTACTTAATGCACGCAAAAAAATAGAGAATAACTGTATCCCTTTAGTTTCACTCTAACTATATAATCACTAAAGCAATTCCGACGAATTTTAACAAAAAATTAGAAACTCCAAGTTAATGTTTTATTCGTTATATATGAACGTTCGAAAATTCAAATACGTTTCTGCAGCTCTGATTATCGCGAACTTTTATATCGATTTTTTTATTGCAATGCAAATGGAAGTCCATACCCGGTTGACTTTTAACGCTCTCCTTCTTACGTCACAATAATTGTTTAACGTTAATCGCTCGCGATAAACATGAAATATACGATAATAATCGCTCTCTACGCCGTGTGGACACGCGACGGTAGCAGCACACAACTTTTCCTCATTTTCCAGCCACCCGCGATAAACTTCTTTTTTTTTCTTTTCTTTTACCAAGAGCAAAATTCGTTTCCCCCTTTTTTTTCTCTTTTTCTCTCACACGAGCCACTTGGGTATTAAAAGCCCGTCGACGTTTTTTCTACATCCTCACATCGACCCGCGCGTAATGTAGGGGACATACACGCATACATGTATACGGCAGCAGCGAACCTAACCTAATTCTTTCTCAGCGCGCCTCTGCAGCGGCTAATTCATCGTCGAGACATAGAGAGAAGACCGCAATGCTATAAATATATACCAGCCAAGAGAGAGCCTTTGTGTTCGATTTCCGTGGTGCAGTAGCGACGACAGCAGCAGCAGCCCCACCGCGCCGAACTTTTGTCCGGTCGCGATACTGCGGACGTCCGCAGTGGTGGTGGTGGTGGTGTACGTGTGCGTCACGTCAGGTCATGTCCTGATGCTGCGTGTATATATATGTGCAGGAGAGACGGACGGGTGAAAATGGGGTTTGTAGGTGGCCGAGAGAGTGAGAGTGGATTTGAAGGAGGTGGTAACGGATTTTAGAATTGAGTTTCCGTGTTTTTTTTTCATTGTTTTTTTTTGTGAATTGGAAAAGTCATTTAACTGGTTTAAAGGTATAGTTGGTGATTTACGGTACTATAGTCAAAACAAAGCTTAAAAATACATAGCTGAAAATACAAGACTTTGTATTGAATATTCATTTAAAAAATAAAAAATGAATTTTTTGTTATTATATTATGCTTAATCAATTGAAAAAATAAGTAATTCCACTAAAAATTATACTCTAGTACCTACTCTCCATCCAGTTAGAGTTGAAATAGAAACTCTGTAACTTTACACTGTAGCATTGTTTACGCCCACGCGTCTAACCTAACCATTCCTTAATAAATTTTAATGTCGCGACAAAAGGCGCAACGATCGAGATTCTTATAGTCATCGTGAACAATGATAAAACTATAACATTTACAATGTTACTTCTAGGATATAACTTGGCGGACATCATAAGTTAAAAAAGTAATGCATACGTTTTACATACGTTTATACTCGTTCCATCTTAAATTTCAAGTGTTTATAAATATACTCATTTTATTACAATAGCCGAGAAAAGCTGTTTTTCACGCGCCGTTGCCATTACTTCAATGTTAAAGTATATAATAAAAAGGTTACGAGTTTAACAAGAAGGAGGTGGTCAATCGACCCAGGTTTTTTTGCTTTGGTGATAATCCAATTTTTTTCTGATTGTTTTAATAAATAAATCAAATATCTGGTGGAAAAAAAAATAAAAAAAAGTAAAATAATACATTATTTCTAAGCAATAAATAGGAACTTTTAACGACAATAGTATATCTACAATTTGATAAGTATAAACATTATATCTTTCGCGAAGATAAGATAAAATACTTATTTGTATTAATACAGGAAAAGTAGACAAAAACTATACTGTCGTCGTACAAATGCGTATCGTAATTATACGTAAATATACCAGCTGCAGCTACTGAAATTATCACAGCTGTAGTAGATATCTTTTATTCAGATGTGCCCCAAAATGCTAAGCACACATGCACACATGCTAAAATTGTTCTCAATTCAATCAAACATTATCAACCCAGGCTTCCTACAAGTTAACCAGTCGAGCGAAATTTACCCTATTTAAAATTTTATTCCTCTCGAACTACCACCTAACCCTGCCATATCGATCAAACTAACCTCCACACCGAAAAAAACACCACTCAAAAATTAGGTTAGCCGCATTACGCTCTATTATGCCGTAAAGTCTCTTTCCACCCTCCTCAAATTGAATAATATCGGGTCCTCGTGGGGGATGAAGTGTGCGAGCACGCGAGAGACAAGACACAATGTACCTACCCGCGGATATTTAAATTTTCAATTGCCTCTTTCTTCCATAGGGCTATAATACCTGCCGGTTTGATGATTATACACTGCGCTGTAATGCGGCAGAAATGCGCAGAAGTGTGCCAAAAATATATTGCAGCATTCTGCAGACGAGGCGAGAATTTTCGGAGCACAATATATAGGAATGCTGGAAGGATTTTTTTTGTTCAGTTTCTTAATAGATTTTGATTTAATCTTGTAATAATTGTGTCAATTCGTATAAAAGATTTTTTTACAACGCGAATGAAGAAATTGCAGAACTATATATAACGGCGACGCAGTGACACTGCGAAACCCTATCCACGGCATAAAGCGCAATTAATCGTATAGAATTCGCAATGAGATATGCTGTAAAGGCCATAACACGACGAATATACCTAAACCCTCCGCTTTATAACTTTATACAGTTTACTTTATCCGTCACGTGACGTCACGTGCCGCATACAGTTTACAACCGGTCATCAAGCGAATATCTTCTCTATATGCAGCGACGTGAATTTTCAATTTTAGCGAGAAATTTTCATCCCCAGTGCACGAAATGACTGCACAGACGAGCGTAAACTCAATGTGTAATACGTATATGCGTATATAGGCACTGTCGAAAGCGTTCATATATTTCAATATGCGTTTTATAATAGCTAGTTCGCGCCGGTTGTCGCGATTTTGAGCGCCGCATGTTTAAGACTGTGACGCGAGGGTCAGTAAAATTGCGAAATATCGCATCGGTATAGTATACGCGTGGTTTTGAAAAATATACATGTACGAGAATCGAGTTGATGTATGGTAAGATATAAGTATATACCGTATAGAAGTATAACGACGTTTCCTGTACTCAAAGCTTTTAATGAGCCGTATCATTGTTAAAGCGCTTTCGCGCGATAAGATAATTTTTTGTCGATTACTAAAAATACGTTAAAGATATATTAAATGGCAATGCGTGTGTTTACTCGTGAGCAAAGCTAGGTATAGTGTATTTTTTCTATTTGTATAAAGAATATCTTGCTTCCTTGTATACTTATATAGAAGTTAATCAACTGCAGTTCCTTATTAACTCAAAAACATCACCTACTAATCACAGTGTAACCGGCGAATTGCCACCTCCTGGGTCCATCATCAACCTAACCGCATAAGTTTCGCAAGCCCCGAGGCGAAAGAACCCCAAGTGTATCGAGCGCGACGAGTCGTCGCGACTCGGATAAATGAAATTTAATAAAAGAGCGAGCAGCGAGAACGAGAGAGAAAAAACGGTGCGTCGACCTCGGTGTCGGTGAGAGGAGCCGGATTATGTATCCACGTAACTTTAAAGCGCCCAAACGAAGGAGAATTTCATAAACGGGATGTCGTCATTGGCCTTTCGAAAGTAGAAGTAAAGTACCTGCATAGTCGAAAATCTTCTTTGCCGCGAGCGCGCGCTAAGCCGCTTTTCGCGAATTATACGATGTTTGACGCGCAGAGAGAGAGTTTCGAGGAAGTCGTCGGCGTGGAAATGATGAGGATTTTTCAGGTCTGAATGGGCAGCGAGAGGGTTAAGTTCGAGCGGGAAGTTTTTTTTTTTTATTTTATTTTTTTTTAAAGTATGCGTGCGGCGGAAGGACTCGATGTAAATAAAACCGAAGCTGTTTTGATAAACAATTCTAATAAAATTGTGGCTTATCTGAAATACCTGTCGATTGCGATAAAAGGGGAAGATATATCCTTGCGAAACATTTTTAATGACTTCACGTCGATTAAAAAGTAATAATTTTTATAATTAAAATACATATCTAGTGCCACTCGATAGTTCTGTTGTTTACCAAAGAGGGAGAGAGCTTGCAATAACGAGATAGAGCCACTATTTCCATTCATTATCTCGCGAATGTCTACCGCTTGTTATCTGAAAGCAGCGAAACTCATTCACTAACGAAAACATTTTTCTTCGGTACTGATTTGTTTAAAGGGAGTTGCTGCTGTTGGTATCGAAATTATTGAAACACTTGCTTTAACAGGGTATAAATTATAACCTTGATAACAAGTTTGAAATTGATTGTTGCAATATTTTATTGTTATTACAATATTTCAATTGTTTCAAGATTTATTTGTATAAACAAATAGTTTTATTTATTATGATGAAATGTAATACTTTGAAAGCAAACGTAAGAAATAATTTTCTATGTAGACAGCAATCAGGTTCAGTAATACTAAAATTTGTTTTATTTTCATGTACATGACAATCACAATCGGCTTATCTGTCATTCAGTAAGTGACATCATAGTGGAACTTTCCAAAGAAATATATATATACATCTGTTTCAACGCTACTGTAGAAAGTTACGTGCACCAGTTGCCTGTTAATAGGCAAAAATAACTCAACTTTGCAATTCATATCTTTTACTTTTCAAAGAAAAGTGCTAATGCATTGCAACAATTTGCGATTAGAATTTCACATTGGCTGTACATGTAAAAAAAAAAAATAAAATAAAATAAAAAAAAAATAAATTACAACTGTTACATAAAACTGACTTTTTATCGCATCACTGAAAGGAATTTTTTTCTACTATTTTAACTTTAATAATAATATGATGTCACTTAAAGAAGAAGCTTTTTGTAATTATTGTAAAATTTTGAGTTTTCTATGAAAAGAACCATTGTATGTATAAGATCTCTACATCTAAAATGGACAGTGCTATCTAAAATTAGTCGGTTGCTAGGATTAGACATTTGAAACCCAACAGCACATGTGGTCATTGGCATGAGGAAAGCTTACTAGTGAAGGCTCTGATAAGAAAATTCAAGTTTAAAAATTATGTAATAACTTTTTAACTACTGAACATTTGAATTGTAAAGTATAATAAGGTTTGTAATAATATGAATAATTTTTTGCTTAGAAACACAGAATAATATAAAAATATTTCTTCTTTTTTTATAAATAATTTATTTCAATTATAGATTCAAGTATGCAGCCAATGTGCATTTCTAAATATACACTTGTAAAGTCCTCATGGTATTAAAGTTATAACTCAATTTCACTGACCAGTTCATAAACCCTAAACTATATTAATTGCTCTAATCGAATCAACACCCAACAATTAGCAAATTTTAATAGCAGTTGGCATACTAACCAAATAATGCTGCATGATAGAAACTAATTTTAAAAGTCTTCATAAAACTCTCGATTATATAAAATTGCATGACATTTGAACACTGTTGCTTGAGCAACAGTTTATCTATTGTATAAGCGAGTAAAAGTAGTATAGAGTAGTGTGACATCTGATATCCTCTTTCTATATAGAGTAATTTTCTATTTACATATTCAACTAGTAATGCAACCAGGTAATACTTTTTTTAAATGTGAGATATACGAATCAATATCTAATTAATCTTATCATTAAATTTTCTTGTACATTTTGAATATCATTCTGAACTATGCAAAACAAGAAAGACCTTATGGATAAGAAATTGGATAACCGTCTCAACTGTGCAAGTACAACCAACCCACTCGACCATTCTCCAATCACACTTATATCCAATGATCTCAGTTCCGCCGAGTGAATTCAGTCCTCGAGCAGAGAAACCCCATGTGTCTTTCTCTCTATCGTCAGTAAACTAATTACGTAATTGCCTCAACGCAGCTATATCCAACTGACCATGCCTTATCAAATATCCTATCGAACCTTCACAAAACCTTTTTCACTTCATCATCTCACACACGTGTATGTCAAATCCGATAACGGAGCATAACTCAATGTACATAAAGGTAGAGATATATAAGTTATTAAGTACCTCGTTGTCGGAGAAAAGTCATATAAAATGGTAGCGCCCTGCTGGACGGCCGCTTGCTGGCGTTAAAACCCGACGTGGCCCTCGCGTGCTGGCTCTCGCTCGAACAGATGGATCGCCGCCCTGCCGCGATCCGGTCGTCGTCGGCTCTCCTCGCCGCTGAGACGATAGCTGCTGCTTGCTACTACTTCTGCTGCTGCTGCTCTGCGTGCCTGCAAAACGAGACGGACACCGCACGCCGGGGCTTCAGAAAAAAAGGACTTTTATACCTACTCTCGCGTGTTCGGTCTTTCTATTCTTTTTCTTTTATTTTCACGCACGCACACGGGTGTAGTACAAAAGTCTGTGGACAAGGGTTGCGCGATGTTACCTATAGAGAGAAAGAGGGAGAGAGGAACCACGCTTGTTCTTTTGCAAATCTTGTATCGGAGTTTAAATACGAGGTACGTGCGCTGGTGTAGCACGCACGCGGTCTTTAAATGCTGCGAGAAAACTCGCGAAGCATGCCTGTACAGTGATATAGAAAGTCTCTTTCGCGAATGACCGCAAAAAAAGCTGCGCCAACGGCCCTTACTGCGCTGGTGTAGTGTCGCCAGGCGACCGCTCTTTTCTGCTTATCTATGATTATTTATGCATGCGCGAGTATATAGCCTAGTGCGCACTACACCAGTGCCCATCGTCACTATCGACTTGCATTTATCAGCACGTTATGTCGTTATACAAGCGAGAAAAAACGACTTTCCTCCCACGACTTTTCCCCGACATCCGCCCGCGCGACTTTTTCGCAACTTCCGCCTCGTGGTGACTTATAGGTTATCCATACGCTCTCTGTACACGTACGTATATACCTGGTGCAGTCGTCGCGCTCCGATGGCTCGCTATAATTGGGCTACCGCAGCAACGTGTGATCCACTGCGCGTATATCCTAAACTATATCTCCTCTCTCTAAGTATCTTTCTCTCTTTAGCTGTGTGCGTCGTCCTTTGCCCTCAGGACTATACCTAACCTACGTGCGGTATGTATTCGCGAAGGCGATCGATGTGTGTTGATGGAAAAACCGATACTTATTGAGAAGCATATAATCTGTTTTGGTGTTGTTACCTACGCAATACGTCTGTTATGTGTATGTCACTGGGTACTGCTGTACGATGACTCTCGCTGTCTGCGGGAGCGATCAAACCGAACGATTCCTTGTTTTTTTTCTTCTTTTTTTTTTGCTCGTCTTCTTTTTAATGAGGTATCAGCGCCAGGCTTGGTACGTCCTCAGTAATCGAACGATTCGTAGGTACTGAAAAGCGCTCGCTCGACACGCACGGCGCAGTCGCGAAACAACACAGACCGAGAGTCCGGGAGGAGCAGAGAGAGAAAACGTGCAATTGGGTGGGGGCGAGGTGCGCTGTCTCCTGTCTCTCTCTAGCTCGCACGCGGAATTCCACAGTCGTTATTTTGCAACGGGATAAGGAGGAGGAGAGGGGAATGAGCAATATACTTTTTTTTCTACAAGGTGATGGAAGGAGAGGAGGATGGAGGAGAGGTGGTTCGATAATCGATACAGAGAAGCGAAGCTCGAGTTGATAGTGCGATAGCGTGTTGTTTTTGCGCGCCAAGTTTGAATTGGTGTTATCTGTAGATTAAGATTTGGTTATGGGTTTTTCACAAATTTTTTCCTGGAGTAAGCACTTCGTACTTGCATTCAAGCGATAAAACTGATTTTATAAATACTTAATACTTATTATTAAGGTCAACGGTGCAAAATATTGTCGATTAGTTTTTTTCATTCAGTTGATATAATGATAAAAAAATAAACAGGTGTAGTATACTTATATGAATGATAGGAAGATATCAAATTATGTAGATAGTGATTTTTATTATTAATAAATATCAATCAGAGATCTTCTTTGGGTGATTGAGAAATTTAAATTTGTCACTGCGTTATACAGATTAGATCGGAATTGCATTACTTACGGAAAAATTTCATCATTGATAATTGATTTTCTAGATTGATTAATTTGATCAATCCTTTAATAATATATGTATATGAATATTATTAATGATTTTTATTCATATATGGTGCATACTTTACGAATAGAATTAAAAGGATTCTAAATTTATAATTGTTATAGTATTATTAGCTTTGCTTAAATAATTTGATTTTAAAATCATAAATGAAGTAAATGAAATCGTGAAAAAATAAAATGTGTTATAGTATTTAATGGTTACACAATGGGTGATAATGAAATTTATAGAATAATTTTTAATTATAGATATGATCAATTAAGTAAACATTAAAATCTGGGATTCAAAATTGATAAGTGCAAGGAAAACAATAAGATAAAAGGAAAATAACTAGAATCTAGTAATTTAAACGTCACCTGGAATTACCTGCAGATCTAGTCCAACTAGATTTAGTACAGTAGTACCGCTTCAATTTAAGTCCATCTACGTACTTAGTTGTTTATAGAATATTGTCGCAATTTCTCCACGCCAAAAACGGAGCGAATTCCCACTTTGTCAAGGTAGGTAGGTATTTCGCAACGATTCTGCCAATTTACGAATCAGCAAGTCGAAGGAAATAGCTGTTTGTATTCTTTGGCAGAGTGTGGAAATTGTCGCAAGTACCTATAGACGGAAAAGTGAGAGCGATATCGTTGGCTCTCCTAACCTCAAAACCTTGGCAGTGAATCACAATTGAAAATTGTTTGGCACACACGTGATGACGGCCAATCACATGTTTGGCAGCTTTTTCAATTATTTTAAATAAAAATATAAATTTATAGTGTATTGGTGAGTATATTGGTTTTCGATTGTATTGCTGTATATGATTGAAATTGTCATGAATATTATTTTTTGTTTTTTCTATTTCTGCAAGCATTAAATTGATAGTAAATGGAGTAGAGCTTTTGAAAATTCGAGTTTCCATTCATGATATGCATTATTTAAAATTTGTAAGACACATTGTTAAATACTTCTGTTTTTAGTTCTGTTCTGTAAATAAAAATCAAACCTGCATGATTGCATGGATTTTAGACCACCTATAAAAGAATAAAGTCAAATTTATTCGATGTGATTTTATAATTTTGATAAGTTTTAATAGTTTAATGGGTCTTTTTAGTAAATTTTGCAATAAAAATATTGGCTTTTGTTTTTTTTTTTGTATATAAATTCATGACAAAGTTTATCTTTGATAAAATTAAGAAGATTTATGTTAGTATTTCAAAACATATTGTATAGTATTGCAAAATTTATTTTCAGGTTACATCTAGTGTGAATTTAGTCATAAACTTGGAATAAATTATGTTAATAGTGTTTTAATCAAGTAAAAAAATTTTTTAAATACTCAGAAATAATGACTTCCACATATACTTGTATAACATGCCGTGTTGCCTTTCGTGACCTGGAAGTACAGAGGCAGCACTATAAATCAGACTGGCATCGTTACAACCTGAAGAGAAAGGTAGCTGAGTTTCCACCAGTTACAGTTGAAGAGTTTCAGAAAAGAGTAATTGCATTAAGGGGTAAAGCTGATGAATTAAATCAGATTCAAAATGAAACCTTGACTTGTAAGGTCTGCAGGAAGAACTTTAATACCAAGAACCAATTTGATAATCATGTCGGATCAAAGAAACACAAAGAAAAATGTCTTAAAGCAAATAGTTTACTTTCTCTGGATGAGGATGCACCAATGAATAATGATGAACCTTCTGTATCTGCAACTAAAAAGTTCAAGAACAACAAAGAAAATGTTGAATCTAAAGATGACATGGAAGTTGAAGCTAAGGATGACATGGAAGTTGATTCTGATGCAGAATCAGTGGATTCAGATGGATGGATTGAAGATACTGAAAACCCTGTTGTTAATAATGATTGTTTATTCTGTAGTCATCACAGTAGAAGTTGGGTGCGTAACTTGAAACACATGACAGAGGCTCATTCTTTCTTTATTCCCGATATAGAATACTGCAAAGATATCAAAGGACTATTAGTCTACTTAGGAGAAAAAATATATGCTGGTTATACGTGTATATGGTGTAACGATAAAGGTACATTCTAATTCTTTTGTTATTTATTAACATATCATTTCTATTATCAGTATTTCATTTTCTGTTTTGATAGAAATTTTATCTCATTTATTCTATAAAGTAATTTAATATATTTGAATAAAATGTAAATATAATTAAATACAATAATTGGAGCTAGTTATTTTTAGTTAACTTTCTGTCTTGTAAAAATCTCAAATTTTTTAAAATTTGATATACTTTTATCCTCTGAATGATATTGCAAGTTTCATAAATTCTTATTTTAAAAATTAAAAACAAAAAAATTCAATAATGATTTTTATTTTACTTGCAAAATATTTATTAATGAAATTGATAGATTAAAATTTGACAGCTTATACAAATATTATATAAAAATTAAATATTAATATGATAATCTTTGTGATATTTAGGTAAAGGCTTCAGAAGTGCAGATGCAGCAAGGGCTCATATGTTAGATAAGGGTCACTGCAAAATGTTACATGAAGGGGAGGCCCTAGCAGAATATGCAGATTTTTATGACTACTCTGCCAGTTATCCAGATAATGAAGAGTCATCAGTAGATGCTGATGACGAAGTGGAAATTCCAGAATTAGATGACACCGATTATCAATTGGTACTGCCATCAGGTACTGTTATTGGACACAGGTCGCTCATGCGCTATTATAAACAAAGCTTGGATCCCAATCGTGCTTTGGCTATACCAAAAAGCGAAAAGATCCGAAAAGTGATGCACATGTATCGGTCGCTGGGCTGGACTGAAACACAAAAAGAGGCTGCAAAACAAAAAGCAAAAGATATCAAATATATGCAGAGGGTGCAACAGAAGTATCAGACAAAACTTGGTATCAAGGCTAATAAGTTGCAAACTCACTTCCGACAGCAAGTCAATTTCTAAAGTATGGACTACCCTTCGTTTGTCAAATTTGAAGTACTGTTACGAGGAGATATATTTGTATAATTATTTAAATGATTATTTACTAATCACTTTTAAAGATTTTTTAGTTCTGATACGTAGAACTGATGATTTTAGTAAAGTATACATATACTATATACTCATATTATACAATATATCACCCAAGCATTTACAGAGTTTTTGTTATTTTAATAAAAGTTAAAGTAAACTTCATATATGATAATGTGATAGTTGAAGTTTTTGTACAGATATAGAAACAAAATACATTTTGTACTATAAGATTGATATAAATTGTGACTTAATCATTGTTGCATTAATAAAAAAAGTCTTACATTTATACTTCTTAACATTATAAAAGTCTTTTTAATTAATATATTAATTACTTACCAAAATATTTACTTACACTAAAGAAAAAAGAAAAAAGGTTTGAAATGAATCAACAATGTTATAAACTTGAATATTTATTTAATGGACATCCTTATAAAATAACTTGAGATATCTAATACTTTCTTTACAATATATACGGTACCAACAAAAATATTTGGATATTGTACATTATTTTTGTGGACCCGCTCATCTAAAATTTGGTTTTGTAAATATACATACAACATAACGTCCCTTTATCATCAATATTACTGTTACACATTTGCTTTATCTCTAAAAAGGATCTGATGGTATTTTTCTTTATTACCACTATGAAATTTTACAATATTTATTTGGAAGTACATTCGACACACGTGGCAATGACACTTTGAATTCGTTGATGAGAAGAGAAAGGTATAGTTTATCATTTTTTTTATCCTTTTTGTAATGATTTTACGTTTTTTCGTCGACTTTTTTCACACACAATCACCGTTGTGCGGACGTTAAAAATGTACTTGTTCATAATTTGGTGCGATTTCTTTGGATTATTCATTTATTTAAATATTCATGCGTTTATTTAACAATTAATACTGTTTGTTTCTCGACCTGTATGATTTAAAATTATTGTAATAAGGAATATTTAATAGTCATCTTCTTCTCTTCAAATTTCTCGAATCTAGTTTAAAGCGAAATTAAGTAAAAACGTGACTTTTAATGTCATTTTTACTACCTTGGAATTTAAATTCAAGAAATTTAAAAAGCACAATTACTTCGTAACACAACATAGGGATGTAAAAATATATGCGTTTCGTGGAACTATTTATAATAGACTTGAAAATATTTCTTCACTTTCGCTCCTCGTTAAACGTCGACTCCTCTGTATAGTTTGTTTCATTATTCCTGTCATTTGTTTACTTATATATCACAAGTATTATTCGAACATGAAAGTTAACATTTTTCAACAACCTTAACATTATTCTCGTTATGTTTTTTGGGTTTTGTAAACGTTGTACAAAAGAAAACGTTTTCCAAACCTTGTCTAGTAAAAATTATGACGAAAATTCAGCAACTGTTTTTCCTCTAGCACGGTAGAAAAATAAATATATCAGGTGAACGTAATGAATGATAAATATTAGAAGTTGCACTTTTATTAAACTTCACAGCTCAAAGCACTTTGTGCACACGAAAGGGCAGTATAGATAGATTGACTGCATTTTTTTCATCCTTCTTCAAAAAAAGTTACGAAATTTTATATTGAAAATATTCGTCAATGTTTTCATATAAACACTTTCGACAAATCTTTGTGCAACGGATATATATTTATAATTACTTTTCTGTTTTCAACTGAAAAATTGTGTTATTATTATAAATACGTAATAAAGGAATGTATTTATTTTCTAAAACACGGCTTTTAATGAATAATTTTTTATCGTTAGTTTTATTATATTTCTTTTGTCATATACACGACAATTATAATTCAGCTCTTTACACACCAATATGCATTTGATACACAGCGTTTACTTTTTTTATTAATTTTTTTCGTGTAACAGGTAAATAGTGTTATTATTAGAGAGCTGTTACTGTCACACGTTTGACGACAATTACGACACCAATTTTCACTTCTACTACTTTTTACTTTTTGTAACGTTGTACACTCAGACAAGTGTTATTTTAAAGCAAAATTTTATAACTTTTATAAATGAAATTTTTTTCTTTTTCAAAAATGTTTTTTAATTTTGCGATAGATAAAGGTATTTTAAATTATAACTTTTTTTCTTCAAGTGTATATTTTAACATCTATTAAACATTTTATGTACTTTTTAACGTGTGTAACAGTTTTATTTTTTTGCAACTGAATATAAAATTGAATTTTCTCAAAATAGTGAACAAATTTCTGATGTATCAAATTTGATTGCATACATATGCAAAATTTTACGAAATAAAATTACATTCTTTTACATAGGAAATCTATGCAGAATATTAAATATATATGGTATTTTCAAGTAAATTTTTCACATTTAAACCATCGCGTCACTCGTGGAACGTTAATCTATAGTTCCTAAAGCCACTCATAACAAAATTACTTAAAATAATGCCTAACATTTTCGCAATTAAAGATTAATTGTCTTTACTTGAGTAATTTGAAAAGATTGTTAGTTTTTTTTTAATAAATTAAAATCATCGTAAATTTACCCAATAACAAAATTGTTCATAGTAACCAAATATACTTACTTTTGACAAAGCTATTGTTGAACTACTTACTGTAATCATATTTTAACACATTTCTGAAGTAATACTGTTGAAGCGCTTTAAAAGCGTTATAAACTAACGTTACTAATAATTATTAACAAAGTATAATACTACAATTAAATACTTTAATAATATATATCTTTTAAAAAGAACCTAATACTTATCAATCTTTTCACATTATCCATACTCAACTTTCGCATGTCAACCCGTCGACCCCGCCATACTTAATCCCTTCAATCCAGGACTTTCGCCAAGAGCTTCAGCGCCTGATGAGGTGGCCCAGGCCTCTGGCCCTCATCGACTTCCGCATACGGTATCTCGGTGACGACCACGAAGCCGTATTTGAGGAACACCTTCTGCGAGAACAGGCCCGTCGCGTCGGCTTTGGCCACCTGTGAAAAGTGCATCATCTCGGCATTCGCTCTTTCTATCTCTCTCTCGGTTTTTATTTCGGCTGCTGCCGATCGATAACATGTACGAACGCACCTCATGCGGGGGATGAGAGACAAAGATGGAGAGGTATATATACATAGTGCGAGAGAGATGCAGACAGATATAGAGGTAGATATAGAGAGAGACCTCGTGTGTTTTTGGGTCGCACTCGTTAGTGGTTTTTTTGTTTGCTATAGCTAAACACATCACGACAATTTTATACTCATCCCGGGTCCATGCATTTTAAGGGAGCATGCTGAAACAGAGAGATCATTGAGATATCGGTGAGGGGGTACAATGGCATATTTCAGTTCCGTATGATTTTGTAAGAATTTGGTTTTTTATATGTTTTTTTATCGCTGACTCTGCAAAGTGCATGTTTAACCAGCGGTTTTTTATAGATAATGATAAATTCTACATTATATATGTGAGATTTATAATTTTGTTTTCATGTGTCAATATGATGGGTTTACTAGAATTTATATGCAGAAACGTTTTAATTAACACGTTTAATTTTTGTATATTCAATAATCAGAGTCACATGCGACATATATCAAATAATTATAATCTGTCATGAAGTCGTTAAATTCGTAAATTATATACATATTCGAAAATCGATATTTTTCTTAAATATATATATAGGCAAATCGGAATTTCATAAAGAATTAGATGCCTGTTTACCGACATTGAGTTTAGTAACATAACAGGTGGACGTGCATGACAAATATTGCAGTTACTGTTGTAACTGTAATTAGACTTGTACTTGTCATAAAGTGCAACAACACTCTTTGATTAATCCATATTTATAAACTATAGATATGTTCGCATTTTTTGTTGAAAATTAGAAAATTTTCACTCTGAATAAGTATTGAAAGAGCTCAGTCTTTTTATAAGAAACATGTGTGACTTTAAAACTTTTCAAAAATTTTCGAAACAGAAAAGTGATATATGAAGTTCATGAACAAATGTTTATTAGGAAAGATCAGAAGAGCCCCAGCTGAAAAGATCAGGTGATTTCATTGAATACCTCGATTTTCACCTGAATATTACCTGATTTTTTAAAGTGATTGATCAGCTGACTTTCTACCTGATATTTCACCTGATTAATCACCTGATGTTTATGTAAACTTTTTATTGTTTACACGAAAATTTACATAAAAATCAGGGATTAATCGGATCAAAAATCAGGTGAAAAAAAACAGATGAATATTCACGTGAGACGTCAGGTGATTAATCCCCTGATTTGTTTACCTGATTAATCACCTAATGTTTTACATTGCAAATTTGATCGCGTAAATAACAGTGAAAAATCAGGTGAAAAATCAGGTGAAAAATCAGGTGAAAAATCGAATGAAAAATCAGGTGAAGAATTAGGTGAAAAAAAATCAGATGGAAAGTCAGCTGATTAATTACTTTAAAAAATCACGTGAATATTCAGATAAAAATTCAGGTGATTATAATCCCCTGATATTTTCAGGTAGGGTTTTGTCGGTAAAACAGATCATCGATAACTTTGACATTCCTTACAGTCACATTCAATTGTGCAAAAAATCCAGCAAAAAGAAAATAAAAATCTACCACATACCTTGAACCCAGCAGTCTTGGCAATCTTTATACTGTTTTCGACCAGCAAATTCGCCAGGCCACGGCCCCTGAACGCCTCGTCGACGCTGAGAATCCTGCACTCAAAAAGCTCGTCGACGTCGTACTTCTCGAACAAATCGACCTTCTCGTTGACTTTGTAGAGGAGACCGAAGATGCTCTTGAACTTTTCATCCTGGAGCTCGGCCAGTCGGCGTTCGCACTCCTCACGCTCGCCTCGCCTGATGATGCCGTTCAGCGCCGTGCCTGCTATCTGTTCAATAATACACACGATTGAGAATAATGTAATGGAGTTATCAGAAGTGCACTATATATAATAGTAATATCGATGGAGCGCCTGGATTCGATTTAAGAGAGTGACAGGTGCTGAACGATAAAGTCCACGAACGAAGTTGGCCTATAGGGGAAGATGGAAATTGAGCATCGAATGATTGATATTTGTTTAATCGAAGTTGAGATTTTCATAAAAATTTTTACCGTCATTTAAAATTTGATTGAAAAAATAGACAAGATGGAAAATTTAGAGTGTGTTTACGAAAATAAGTTTGAAAATTACGTGAAAGTTTAATAATTATATTTTCATATACCTAGGGTCAGGCGCAATTTGAGCTCATTATGCGAAAGTTCTGAAGTTTGGAGAGGTTTATAAACGAGTTATCGGAAACCTTTATTAATTTTATGCAAATGTCAACTGAAACTTATAATTAAAACATATGTAGGATAACTTGTTGAATATGCGTTAAAACTTCAGTCCCAGAATCTATCACGTTGCTGGCTTGACGTTATATTTAGGACAGTGCAAGTCCGCGCTTATTGTATCACTTGACTGTTGTAATAATATCAAAACAGTATTGTAATAATATTAAAACAGTATTGTAATACAATTATAACAGTATTGTAATAATATTATTACAGTATTGTGATAATATTATAACAGTATTGTAATAACATTGCGACAACCTTATACTGATAACATGACATTGCCATATCGTAATATTTAGAGTGAGGAATACAGGTTTATTAAAAAAAAAAAAAGAAAAAAATTGTTCCAGTAAAATCGCGGATTATTTATAATCCATAATCAAACGTCAAACGCGACAAAAATAATTAAAGAAAACTATAGGTACATCACGTCTACTCGAGCGCGCATCATCCAATCTATAATTTTTTTCCATCAAACTTTATTTTCGCACGTGTATAAATAACCGAGCACGTCTTTTTTCTCACAACCCCCGTGGCAGCGACGAGTGTCTTTAAATCGCCGATCAATATTACGCTCACGTCAGGAGACATAATCATCCTCTAACGAAAAGTGCTCATGCCTCTGATCCATATATTAACTAGCCGCCTAATGGATCGTAGCTAATTGTCGGCTCGCACAAAGAATGACGATTTCTATATTTATATATTTATAACGACGCGGTTATATGTTTAAAACATGAGCTCGCCCTTGCGGCTGAGAAAAAAAGAGGGCATGAAAATGTCATCAATCAGGAGACGTGTATACGTGACTTTGGGGGTAGGATTAATCGGGATAGGCCGGGAGCTGCCCTTTATTACTTCCTCGTGCCGCGGGGAGGAGAGTGGCTTTGTGGCGAGAAAGAGAGAAAGGAGAACGCGCGAGTGAAAAGGACCTTTTCACGCGTGCGCACGCACGTGTTTATTTGAATATCTGCCATATATATAATACAGCTGAGAATTTTGGTATCAGTTTTTTTCACCGAGTTTCATATGCGCATACGAATATGATTGAATAGATACGATTTATTATTTCTGTTTTATAACAATTTTTTTTTTATTTCCGCCTTTCAAAAACTTTTATGTTTTGATATTTCGAATAAACTATGAATAAAAGGGTTTTATCAGATTTTATTTTTACGATACTTTTCAATAGTAAAATTTCGTTGAATAGAAAGGAAACGTGAAAATATAAAAACCAGTGATAAAAGTTTAAAGGAAATAAAATTGGAGCAATCCATCTTGCATTTTATAGGGTTGTCTCATTTTTATGTTATTCAATAAGCGCTCTTTGCGCAGCTCCTTCTATCGATACGTGTATGAGCTGTTGGAGGTTATGTGTCTTTTATTATATTTCAAGGAAATTAAATGCTTATATTATATAAAATACATTAGTTAGTAACCCAGTTTGTATATTTTCTATCGATCGTATAATGCAAGGATTATAATCAAATCATAAAATAATCGTCACACGATCACGTATGATTGAAAAGTTTTAATATTAAACTTTATAATATACGACGATATACATCTCTCAATTAAAATAATCTACCTATAATCACATAAAAAATTAATATTAATGGGTGACTCTTTTTTTAATGTCTCTGTTTGAACATCTGTGCTTTCCATTAACTATAGTTCTGGAATAAAAACTGTACATCTCGATGTGTATTAAACTTTGATGCGTCAATCGATATAACTGTCATGTGTCAATCCGGCATGTAGCTGTTACGGAACGACGTATAATACCTACATATCTTTTAGAAATATTTTTAGAAAGCTGTCGAAACTTCGTAGTTTATTTTATGAAAATAATCAGAAAAATTAAATATTGATTTTCGATAAAAAAAAACAAAAGAAGTAGAATATTTTAGTATAATATATAAAGCGCACTAAAAAAAATATGTTTTCACAGTACTTTAACAGCGATTATTACATATATACCACTTACTAAACAAATTACGACTTACAACTCAAATTACGTGTGAAAATTACCACGAAATATTGAAGTACTTACATGTTAAAATCAGAAAAAAAAATAAATAAAAACGCTAAACCCCCAACAACACACATGTACACATCCCTTGTCTTGCATCAAAGCTATATACTTGTACAACACAATCTTCAACCGTCAGAGCGCGTGTAGCCGCCGACTTTGCCACGCGCAGGTAGTATCCTATACCACGCGCTTTATTAAAAATATCATAACAAAAATCGATTTCCCCCCCATATCATTCGACTCTGTCTCTCTCTCTCTCTTTCTCGCACGCGGGGGATAGGCAATAAAGAGTCAATACTCCCTCCCTATACATGTTATCTACATAAAACATTCACGTGAATTTATATACACACGGACACACACCTTGCCGCTGTCGTCGACGATCATGCAGCTCATGCCCTGGGTTAGAGTGCTGAGGCAGTGCCGTTCAAGCTCCACGTGGGGCTCGCCCTTACGGCAGAGTCCGACCGCCTTGTTCAGCGGCTCGTCCGCGAAGAAGTTCAGGCGCAGGTGTTCGAGCACATCCTCGTGACGCTCTACCGGCACCGGAACGCACCGCAGCTCGCTCTCCGACGACGACGACTCCGACGACATCCTGCGTGTGTGTATTGTTTTTTTTTGTTTTTTTCTCTTTCTCTCTCTCTGTGTATATTGCCGCGGAAAGCTCCGTGTGTAGTAGTAGTAGTAGCAGAGAGATGCGGACTCGGGAGAGCTCGGGGCTCGACTGCGCGCGCGTCTCTGCTCGAGCTGCTGCTGCTACTCGCGCGATGTGTTAAGGGGCGGGGGTATATGGATGTATGTGTATGTGGGTGTGGATGAAAAGAGAGTGATGGTCTTTTATTTATGCGCCGAGGGGTGCGAGAGCGCGAGAATGTTTGGGTTATTAAGGGCTGGATGTGGTGGCTGCATTTTTTAAGCCTGAGAGTAGCTGGAGAGCTACTGGAGGAGAGTGGGGATTTATGCGGGGGGGTTATTTTTTCATGTGGTGGTGACGAGGAGTTGGGACGACTTTATATGGTTGACGTGCGGGATTTACTCGTATGTATATATATATGCGAGAATCGAAGAAAATCTTCGTGGTGAGTGTCTATGATTTATTGATAGAGTGAGAGGGATGAAATTCAATGTTTGAAAAATTGGAATGAATATTTTGGAGAAATTATATGAATGTTTAGTAAGCAGTGACAGTATTTTTGCTGAAAACTGTAGAATATAACAGAAATGGCACGTGTAGTGATTTTCGTTAGAAAAAATGATTATACCTATATATGTGTACAGGATGATTAAAAGCTGTGTGTCATATATTTGTGGTGTTATGTATATTGAGTGCAACTGGCAAGTAATTACACACAGGATATGGAATATCGCATAGCCAGAGATGGTATACGAGATGAATAACTCCGGTTAGATCAAAGTAGGATGTTAATTAAAGTCCGCTTCGATGAATATATGTATAAAAAGTTGAAAGAGCAGAAGAGAGATTCCGATCGGGAAATTGAAAGTCATCCCTCGAAATAAAATATAATAGAAAAGTAGGACATTCGCGCAAAATACAGCTTTGAATTGTACGTTTATAATTACAAGAACAGTGATATTAATAGGTAGAGCTTTATTAGTTTCTGAGTTAATTAATTTTTTTTCACCGATTTTCATAAGCGATTAACTTTCCACTGATTTATTTTAAGAGAATAATTTTATACGTCAAACGCAAACTATAATGGGTCATAAGATATACGAACTCCCGAAAAATTTCAAGTTACAGTGGTGAGGCAGAAATTATTTAAGACTACATTTGTGAACTAATTAAGATAAGTATCTTACCACATCATTCACATACACCCGCAGAACGCCGCTAGAATATAAATCATACGGTATATAACACCTGCAAGATCCTGTCTGCGCACCCTGGCCATTTTATGAGTCCTTTTCAAGAGCTCGAATTGTTACTGTTATGTATACGTTACGTCCAAAAATATACTACATATAATATATGTTCCAAAATACTGTACCCAATAAATAATCAAGAATTAAATTAACATACCAAAGTCTTTCTAAATGTACCATCGAATCGATATTCCTTACGAAAATCTAGGTTAATGCATACGAAACAACGCCGGTAACAGGATAACGTAGGCACGCGGAAGTGGTTACCTCTACCTCTTCCAAAATCTTATTTTTAGACGCAGAGGTGCCCTTCGAGCTCTCACCTAACACCTCCCCAAAAAGTCAAAAAATTCCCGACCCAGCCGATATTATTTCGATGCCGGCCCGCATACTTACCTACCTAAAAAAAGTCATCATCCGTCGTTGTCGTTATATTATAATGGGAAATAAACGAGAGGGGATTGCTGTATGGCTGAAACGCACTTTATTAAGCGTTCGGTATGACGCACTGTACGTTACACTGTCTCTCACTCTATCTCTCCATCTATCCCCCGCGAGAAGTGGGATATTTGAAGAGCGAGCGACGCGTGTACGTGTGTGTAGGTGAAATGGAGAGTACACGAGGGGTTACAAGAGGGAAGGAGGGAATTGATTTTCTGTTCGAGTTTAATTGCCGCGAGAGGCGGTGATCCCTTTGTCGCCGTACTGATTTGTTTAACAATCGGCTGCTGAGCGGGAAATGATATACATATTGTTGTAATAGTGTGGGAGGTGAGGGAGAAGATTATGGGAGAGTGCACTTTTTTGATTATTATTTTTCAAATTTTACAGTGAAATATTAAAAAAAAAACAAATTGGGACTAGATAAATGTTTAAGAATGTCATTGATATAGTCACTATTCAAGATGGTATGACAAAATAGAAACATATTCATAAGTTTGTAATTATTAATAAATATAGGAATTAATATATCGTTTGGTTTATTTATTTTCTTTTCACAGTGCTTTTGTTATTGACACAGAGTTTCAATTTCATTTTCTTCGTTATTATTATGTTTTTAAATTATTTTAAATTCATTCTTAAGATGAAATTAAAACGATCTCAAAGTTCCAAGAATATTTCAAATTAAATAGCTAGGAGAGTCAAATTTCAAGCTTATTACAGTTTACACGAGCAAGCTGCAGATAAAGAAAGAAGGAAGAGTATACTACAAGAAGAAGGAAGTTTTTGAAATAAGAAACTTTACCGTGGAAGCTCTAAAAAGTAAACGTCCGTGGTTATCAACATGAGCATAAACGTACCACAAGCGTACACGAGCTGTATAAGCTTTTAAGAGCCAAGATCCACTTTATTAAAATTGATAGCTATGTGCATGGCAACGTAATGTTGTTTGTTTATATTTTTCTTATAAGGTTATTTTTCCATTTTCGAACATTGT
>UXGD01002331.1:0-26806 GCA_900474315.1 Torymus auratus | reverse complement strand
TTGTCCCAACGCATTTACAGAAGGAGAAAGAAAATATCCCGCTTAAGGTGGCCGAATTACCCCAAGTTACCTTACATTATTTTTATTCTTCGCACAAAAATGGTTTTATCGCAAGGCTCTGACTTACGTTGCATTTAAGAAAACTACTTATGAGTCCTTACCATTTAAAACAAAAGAATTGTTAGTCAATCATAAATGCGTCATTGTGATGACGCTGTTACATTTATCAACTGAAACAACGCTGATTTTCAAAAAGTGAAATAAAAAAAAAAATTTACACACGTAACAAAAAAATCAATACCTAATAATTGAACATTCAATAAACATTTTGCTGCCAATAAATGCCCCACCTGACTACCAAAAAACGTCCTGGCTTATAAATTAAAGCTAAGTACCAACCACGACGACAGACAGACGGCGAGCCCGTCCCTGATCACCCGACAAGCCCCAAAACCATCCGCTACCGTGCAGCATCTGCCCGACTCTGCACCGATAATTTTTATCTCTCTCTCTTTCTTTCTTCCTCTCATCGACGACAGCGTCTCGACGACACGCCCTTATCTCGTCGAAGTAGGCTACGTCGTCGTCGCGCGCGTGTGCGGTCGGTTAGCGCCCGTGTCCGGGAAAAAGGAAAGCGTGGAGAGCGGATCGACTGTCCGTTCGTTTTTCGCTCCCTTTTCACAGAGAGAGCGAGGGGCTTTGTTGTGCCGATTATCGCCGTTGTAGGTCTTTCTGTCTGCGCGTAAGAGGGGAAACGAGAATGCTGTGGGTGGGGGTGATAGGTGGCGTATCGCGTTTTTGAGGGTTTTTAATGCACGTGGCTATCGTGAGAGTTTATTGGTTTGCGTCGTTTATGTAATGAGTATGAGGTTTACTTGTTTTTGTAGGAAATAGGGTAACTGTGGGAGTTACTATGGGGTTAACATACACTCTCAGAGTTCTATATAGTGTAGCCGTTTTTTGTAATTTTTTCCATTCATCATTTAACACATTTTATTATTAATTAAAACATTTATCTTGATCAATTGAAATATATATATTTTTCAGTATAAATTTTGGGTAATGTCTATACATGCATGCGTTACTGATTTACCATAGGAACATAGCTGTATATCAATATGGCTTGATTTATACCGTGCCCTGGTGTTAAAAGATAAGATACGGTAATTGGTGAGGGCAAAGTCACTCTACCGTAATGACACATCCACCGTAATGACAGTTTTTCGAGAATCTTCTATATCTTAAACACACCATTGAATTAAGAATTGAATTAAAATTTTCTGAATCATAATAATTTTTGTAAAAATCTCGTTGTCATTAACACTCATTGTCACTACACTGTCATTACACTCATTGTCACTAACAGTTTTCGAAAAATTAATATAGCAGCTAAATCCATTTGATTGATTTCTTTTTAAAAAGCAAAAGTATAACATTCTCCGAACAAATTTATACATCTAACAAAGAATCTTCAGCTCCTCTTCATTTTCTCCATCTATACGTTTACTTCTCCACTACATTCAACGCGCGAGCTAAAATCAATTTTTATTTTGATATTAGATATATTTAATAGCTCAAAAGCGCGCGCGATACCCTCGAAAGAAAGTAAATGTCGGTCAAAGTTCACGAGATAAACCAGACGCCATACATATGTATATCTCCATACGTAAATGCAACGTATAGTACAGTAGTAGTAGACGCATATCTTCGCGCGCAGACGAGACACGCTCACACTCTGCTCTCTCAAATCATGGGTTTGCGAACGGCTGCGAGCGCCTTTCATCTACGCGCATACTTATACATTTGCCCTCCTCGATCCTTATCTCTTCGAGGTTTTCGGCTCCTCGTGCTTTGTTCTTTTTCTGCATCTGCGTCTCTCGCCTCTGTGTTTTTTTTGTCGTCGTCTTCTCGTGATTGCTTCTGCTGCGTGATTGGGTATATAAGCATAGATGAAAAGGAATTTGTTGTTTCGTAGAGGTAATGGTGTTGAACAGAGTCATCAGAGATTGAGTCAATTAGCGCGATGTTAAATATTAATATTTGACTTTTTGAAAACGAGGGAAGATAAGGGGAGATTATCGGGATCGTGCGCTTCACATCGGTCTGGTGTTTACAGAAGTTATACCGATTGTCGCAGACACGTCGAGTATATGCAGTCGCTAGCGAAGCGATAAGGATCAGGACGCCCCTGGTACTAGACTACCAGCGCGCCAGGGGGCTTGAGATTTATCTTCGCAAATTCGCGATTCGTAATGCGATAGTGCAATATGTGATTTAGATTTTTTTTTATTTTTCATTTTATTTTTCGTAATTATTATATTTCATCGCAAATAATTAATTGATAACGAACGTTTAGTAGTGTTATTAGCAACAAAAGTGAAATGGAATTACATTTTTTTTAGTTCACCAAGTGACGCTGATAATGAAGCAATTTTTTAATCTCCGATAAAGATCATTTTGAATTATAAATAACGGTTTTTTTTTTTTTTAAACAAACATTAATCGATTATTGAGAAATTGATGGCATACTTGATTAAACGATGTGTGCAGACTTCAACGGACGCGATATATCATCGAGATAATATTTTTATTTCTTGACATTTGCATTCTTACATATAAGCAATGGTTTAAAAGCCGCACGGCCAGATGTCGAAATTCGAAGAATCAACGAACTCACTCGTTATATACGTGTAGGATAACCGTCGAAGCCGGACGTAATGCGCCGTGTGATCCACAAGACACGCAAGATTGAAAATTTAAGTGCGTTTTTTCGTATAAAGTGATACCCCTTCCGAAATGATCGTATACCGATAATTCGGCAAAATTTCGGATCGGACACCTTCGAAATTCAAATTGGCATGTTTTTGCTCATGCGTGTCATTTTTCAATAAACGTTATGGAAGAGATGGAGCGAATAACCCTGGAATATCAAGAATCATCGCTTTGCAGATATTTTAACACACAACTGAGGAATCAGCTTTGCCAGAATTACAAAAAGTTTTGCATAAATTACCGTATTATCTTGCTAACCTACCATGCACAGACTGTAAAAACCCAAAAAAATTATCATATATCTTTTTTAAATACAGTACAGTGCACTCACTCATGATTTTTTAACAAATATTTGTACAACGTACAGCGATATTATGTGATTTTGCCACCTGATAGTATTATAATTTTTGCAAAACTTTGTGCAATTATTACCGAACCGTTTCCACACCCCTACCATCAACCATTAATCATTCCTCAATCACCACCCCTACCCACCCTCGATAACCTCCAGCTCTCCGACATCTCAATCTCTCCTGCAAAACCCCTATCCTCCTCTTAGTACGCGATTCCGCGGAAAGGCCGCGATAAATCTCTCTCTCTCTCTCTACTCCTGCAGCGGGCCCGCGCTTCTCTGGTTGGCTGGTGGCTCGTGGCACACACGTTCTCTCTCCTCTCACTCCTCTCTCCACCATCGTCGCGCCGCTTGGTAACAATAAAGAAGCACCTTTCCGTGCTCGCGCGCACGCGCCTATACCCATAAGAGAGAAAGAGCCTCCTCTCTCGCGCGTGCACCTTCCATATCCACCTGCTGCTGCTGCTGCTGCCGCGGAGATCAGCTGCCCCGAGAGAGAGAGACCAACCGCCACATATCGTATAAGCACCTTGCTCGTCTTCGCCTTCTTATTCCCCGCCTGCGCGCGCGCGAGTGGTGTGTTGTGTGTTTTTTTCCTCTCTTTACTTTCTTTTTTTCATTCGTTCGTTCTTGTTTTTCTCCGGCGCGCGCGTGCCGTGGCGAGGTGAGGGTATATGGGTTTCGTTGGAATCGTGATGCACGACTGTGTGTGTGTGCTTGAGCAAAAGTCGATTTTTGAAGGGAGAGGCGCGCGGCAGCTTAATAAGGATGGAGACGTCGCGAGAGAGGTGTGTGACGACTTTCTTGCACAATTAATTGCCTCCTTTTTTCGGCTGCGAGGTGCCATGCGTATATATACGTAATGGCTTTCTGGTTATTGAGAGTGTGACATATGTGATACCGCAAATTCAGGCTCAATTGCTCACTTTTTCGCGGAAAGTATGCGCGGCTCCTTTGTCAAGAGGAAAGGTGTTTTTAATTTTTATGTAAATTTTATTACTATGTAGTCGACCATGAAGTTTATTAATGTAGGTCGTAAATTATACAAAATAATATTTATATTGATAATAGCTGGGTGGAAATTGATCGAATTTCTTAATTAGAAAATGGCTAGCCAGACTCGATATGAAGAAAAAATGTTGACAGATTTTTTAAACGCTTTTTCTGATCATTTTCGAACGTTTATATAGGCGTAAAAAATGGCGTGCAATCGAAATCTGCTAGTTTTTAAGTGGTTTTTAAATAATGAAAGTGGCAAAGACATGACGCCATCATTACGAAAAAACCCAGTAATAGGGCATTCGTTATAGTAAGAGCTAGAGAGAGCAAAATCAGATGGCGAAATTGATATTTTTATAAATATCTTCTGAAACAATATATGCACACGAAATTTTTAACCACTATTTATTATTATCTTTATGATAAATTACCTGTTGCAAGTAAATATTGTTAAATACAAAAGCATATTCAATAGGACCGGATGAAAAGCGTTTCAGCGAGCACGATCTAGCCATTTTTTATAACCATTTACTGACTTCTTGCCCATTTTCGATAGAGTCAATATCTACCAGGGAGTACAACATTTTATTGTATAAATATTCATTAGAATACAATAATGGGTGATAACAATTTTTAGAATTTTAAGAAACGGAGCGAAATATAATCTTTGTTTAATGAATCCTTCCAGATACTCGGATATTCTTCATTTATAAATACAACGACTTTTCCGAGAAACAATGGCTTTTCTAGCCTACTGTTAAGCTGGAAAAGCCACTAGGTTGTATCTTCTCAGCAATTGACGATAATGACATCAGGTTTAGCCTAGATTTTTTCGCTAATTTGTCGCGCGAAGATGCCGTAGAAACCATGGCCCAAACGTTGACCGTTGTCCATATAAAAAATACCAATTAACTCATAATTGGATATTTTGTCGCCAATTTGTCGCTGACCTTTCTCGCCAATCCCGATTTTGACGCTCCAGCCTTTTCCGAGAAACAATGGCTTTTCTAGCGTCATATTAAGCTGAAAAAGTCACTAGCCACTCATAAAAGAAATCTCGCTGTACATACAGCCACACACAAACATTCATCCGCGCTTAATTCCCAATCACAGCCACTCGGGCAGTGATATACACACGCGATAACAATCGTCGGCGTCGTCGGCTTACTGGCCAGTTTTTTTGAACTTTGATCGGCGGGGACCTCCACCACACGCGCATTATTTACATTATTTATCGGCCGCACGAAGCGAAATGACAGAAAAAGAATGAAAAAAAAAACATCGCTCATCGCGCAAGGCTTCGTATATGTATATGTATGTACACTCGGCGACCGAGACAGATAATAGAGACTTATCACTGCCTCTGGGGAGGTTAATTGAAGTCGTCGCTCGCTTTTGCAGCACTGGAATTCAGTGCGTGCATGTACAATATACGCGGCATTTTTCAAGGACCTGTCAATCACCGCCGCTCTTTGTCACGATAATACTGAAGATTCCAGAGTGCGAGAGCGGGAAAAACGGACGCTCTTGAACCCCCGAGACGAATCGACGATCTGCGCGCGCGGGGTTATTTCGCTCTCGGAGGGCCGCGTAGAGAAGCAGGTGTGCAGGAGGTTAGAGCGAACGTTGGTGGCGAGAGGAGAGAGAAAGACACTTTTTTTGGGGGGATTCTTGGAGATCGCGCAAGGCATCGCGTATAGGCTGTCATAGATCCCAGGTGACTCTGGAGGGGATTTAGATAAATATTTTTGGGAGTGTAGGCTTTTTTTTAACGAGGATAAAGTAAACCAGGTGAGAGCTGACTTATACGGTGTGGATTTAAAACGATCGCGGGGCTTAATCAAAATAGGATAGTTTTGGGGGAGGCACTTGATGTGTGAAAATTGTCGTTTGAATTGACTTGTGTTTTTTATGTAAACACGAGGTGAAACGTGGATTCGATATTCTGGGACCTTCGATTTTGGTTATAAAAATGGAATGTATAGATAAAATTTCAAGTATTTGTAAGATCGAAAAAGAAAATCATTCTCGAATAATTGCCATATCTGCATTTAAACAATGTTCTTGAGATTGTTTGAAATACTTGAAAAGTGTGACATAACAACTGAATGTTATTGTTCTTATACGCGCCGCTTCTAATGTCATTTAAACGTCGCACTTACGTAAATCTTTGTTTGCTTATCTGCGTATCTTGTTTTCGTCTGCCGCCTCAGTTTTCTCATTTTCATAAATAAATATAATACGTATACGCGTGCGCACACGACACACAGTTGGTCGTGACCGAGCCCACAGATAGAAAATCTCTCTTATCGCGCCAAGGATCCTCTCTATATGTAAGTGAGGAATTATTTACAACTATGTAAATAAACAGAATTGTATTTCAGGCTATAAATATACGTGGCTTATTATTTTGGCACAGCAAATATGACTTTTGTTTTTTTAAATATAGGTTATCGTATAGAATTATCAGCTAACAGTTATTTTCTTTTTCTTATAATTATACATCGAATAGAATAACGAACGTTCATTATTCATTATTATTCTGTAAAATTGAATTATCTAAAAAAGAAACTTGTTCAACCATAAAATAATCCCCAAAAGTATCCAACATCCCTATACCTATACACACCAAGTATAATACACAAGGGCCTACTTTCATCTCGAAAACTCACTGTTAAACCATTTACGTCATACTTATACACATCCTAATCCCATTACACACCATTTCACCACACCAACCGAACCCCTTACACATTCCGGAAACAATAAACGCTACGGCAACCAACCGTCCGTCGTCCACCGCGCTGCTGACCTCCATACATCAGAGAGAGCTCGCCGCTCTCCCATAAATATCTCATTACCCTCCCACAGACCTGCTCGCATTGTCAAGCAATGAAAATCCCTAATGGCTCGCTCTCTTCTCCGTATAATCGTCCACCATTAGCCTTACCAATCGAAGCGTCGAATTGAATCACCTATACAGTGATACTCCATCGCTCAACCATATAAGACGCGAGAGATGCCATTGACGGGCGGGAGCATCAGCGGCTCGCTTTAAAGGATCCAAAGGGCTATAGGTATAATCGGTAAGCCGAAAAATCGATCGGCCGTCATCTGTCACCCGAGCGGGAAACAGCGTCCCGGGACATTTTCACCCCATATTTTTCCTCAACCCATCGTCGCACGCAACCCATTCCCCCCTTAAAAAAGAAATTTTCCACTCCTACTCTATTACAGTCGAGAGGAAGCGCGCGCGCGCGCCGACACATCATGAAAGAGAAAGACGCTCGCAACAGGCAGAACACACATACTGCAGACACACACACTAGCGAGGAATCACCTGCGGTATACACCTGCTGCGCAGGGGGCTCCTCTCTCGCACATGAAAAGTGTGTATCGGCTGCCGCGCGCGCGCAGAAAACGGCCGTTGCTGCTGCCGCCTGCCTCCTCTCCATTCGCGAAATTGCGGCTGTTGGCGCGTGCGCGCGGCTGCTCAGCTGCCGTTGTCTCTCTCGAGAGAGGAGGAGGAGGAGAGCCAGCCGAATTTCATGCACGCGACCAGACAGCACCGCAGCCTCGAGGAATTCGCGAGCGAGAGTAATTAACGAGCATCAGGCGTGCTGCTGCGCTTCCTTTTTCTTCCTTAGCCGTCATGTCGCACTGCATATATACGCTCGAGATGGATATACACATACGGGCGGGGGATATATTTCGTGGTGCGGGGGGATTCGACTGAACGACGTTTGCGCAAGGTTCAGCCTGGCACGCGCGCCCTGGGCTTTGTGTTTTTTTTTTTATTACCGATTGCCAGAGAGAGAGCAATATGGTTAATTTTGGAAGTGGGCGAGTGAGCAATATGGTCGGATATCGGGATGATGATGATGATGATGAGTAATTTTGGCGAACGGTACTTAATTTTTGTTTCCCCTTATTTTTTCTTTAAATTTCGAATTGTTTAAAACGTCAAGAACGTTTTTATCTGAAACTCGCGGTGACACGCACTTGTCGATATGTATAGAGGTGCTGTAAATAATTATATACCTCGCGCCGTCACCCCTGCGGCAGTTATAGGTACGTCAAGTGCTACAGGTGCCCATATCCACGTCGGTAGACTACTCTACGGGTTATTACACACGTTCGAAAGGGTCGTAAACGCGCGTTGGTGATATAGAATAGCAGATATGGCGCGGTCGGAGCCTGAAAATTATTGGCGCACGTGTGCGAAATCTTTTAGATTGATATATATCGGAGTCGATAGGGATCGGCGTATATATGACGGTAGTGTAATCTGCACTTTTATAATTGGTTATCGCTCTTTTCTTACGTAAGTTTTGAAATATATATTGATCTAAAATATAGGAGAAAGAGAGATTGCGGTGTAAAAAAATTTCGGAGCTTAAGAGGACGTTAATCCGGTGGCGTTACATTTTATTGTATAAAAATCAGATAAAAAAAGAAATTAAAGATTAAGAACGTTACATAACTAACCCTTCTATATACATACATTCCTACAATTTCAACTTTTTCCTTTTAAAAAACCACTGCACCCCTCCACCCCCAGTTTAAATACCTCTCGCTCTCTAACACCACCCTCCTAGACGCGCATTTAAACCTCCCCTTAAAAAAAAAAAAAAATCTGACCCCACATATATACCTCCACACTTGCACTCCCTGTATATATACATATCGCATGACCCCTCAACGATATACCCCCGCACTTCTCAACCGCGTAGCGCAACCCCTCGCAACGGAAAAGACCTCTCCTCTCTCAACCTGCCACCACCACCACGCTACCTGTCGTTCGCTCGCGCGGGGTGCCTCAAGACGGAGAAACAGAAAAAAACGGGGGGCGGCTGTGGCGGCGGTGGCTTCTTACGAGCGAAAATCGCCGCGCGCTCGCGTCGTTCGTCCTCCGACTGCTCCTTCTTCTCGCAACGGTCAACAGGTGTGTGCCCCGGCAGCAGGTGCATCCCGCTCGCGCGTAAGCACACACACACGAAACAGGCGCAGCACGCACCTGAGGCTGCGCGAGTATATGTAGAAGAGAAGTGGGCGCGAGCGGGAGAAAAACAACGGCGCGATCGACCTATACTCGTATGGTGGAAGAGTGCGTCTGGTCTAGGGTATATAGGCGCGGGCCCTTATGGGCCACCGCCTCGCGCGTAGCATCCGAAATGCGTTATAAGTAGCGAGGAAGGAAGTCGGAGAGACGTTAGAGAGATCACCTGCGCTCTCTCTCTCGCCTCTCGGCTCATTACGATCGATCCTCCACTCGGCCAGGTACCCTCTATGTATATATACACGCGGACACGTGTGGAAGAATCTTATATGTATGAGGGGAGAGAGGGCGGTTTCGACCGTTTGTGCCTGATGACGCTGCGGCGAGGCACACCAACCGCCGCGCGCGTCAGGTGCGCCTTCCTGGACGGCAAGTGCACGCGCGCGCCTTCGATTTAATGACGCGGCTGAGGGCCCCCTTTATTCTTTGTGGAAAAACGGCCGGATGGTGATCCTCGAGGCGGGATTTTCCGTGTTATTTCCTCGGAGTTGCCGCGTGGTGACATACCGTAATTTCTATTTATCTATCGGGACTGAGATGAGCGAAGGATGAGTACAGTTTCCGGTTAGGAATAAGGAGCAAGCAAGCTGCTGCTGCTGCTGTTGCGATGTGGTAGGTTTTGGCGGATATGGAGGTAGCTTGAAGTTGCTGGTTCTTTGTGCTTTTGCGAGGATTAATGGTGCGAGAATATGCGCGAGTATAATTGGAGTTTTTGAGTTGTCGTCTTGATGCTATCGGCGTGGCTTTTTAATTGAGATGTCGTTAAGTTTCAGCTGATGCCAAGTGTAGCGTTTTGCTTATATAAGTGCGTACACGCCTTGTAGTCATTTTTTAACCGTCGTGTGGTTTAAAAATTTACAGTCGCGAGCGACATGTATGCAATTTAAAATTCGAATAAATTTATTTAAATAAGCTACATGAAATTTCGTTGAATGATTGAGTAAAATTGCAAATTTTTTCATTTAATAACTAACATAAACAAGACTTCTGACGTTGTTTTATGCCTTTGTTGAATTGACGATTTCCCCAAGTTAACAGGCACGCACCACAGGTGTGTGATTGCGAGAACAACATTCTCAATGGCGATATGACACCTCTCCTCCCCCTCACATCTTGATTTTCCATTTCATAAACGTGTTATGTCAGATTCCCTCGTCGATTTCACGCTCTAGGGCGTATCCTCGTTAGGGCGCACACATAGATCCCTCCCGAATAAATAAGCCTAACGTACCGTGTACAACATAAAATACACATCCTCTTTCGGCCGCATCCTCAAAACAACACACCTATAGAACCCTCCCCGATAAAACCGTCATCGGGTCCCTCTCTAAAAAACCTACTCCGCGATCGCATTATAATACACCCCCCGAGATAGCCGACCAACACTCATAGTCATCAGCTATAGCAACGATCATGCCTCTCGAGAGATGTCAATGTTGTCGTTCTCTCTCTCTCTCCACCTTTCCTCCTCCCCCCACCGGCAATTTGATTCGATCGTCGGCACCGCACACGAATATCTATACACGAGAAAGACGGAGAAAGGAGAGAGAGAGAGATCAGCAGGTGAGTATTATAAGGAGCCCGCGGCGGCAGACGGGGAACGAGGCTCGCGAGCTCTCGCAGCTTTCGAGTTTGTTGCGGCATATGCGAGCAGCGAGAGAGAAGAGCAGCATGCCACCACCGCCACCCGGACGAACAGATGGACACGCGCCGCTCGCGCGCGGACAGACGGCTTTTGCGATAGGTTGCGTGTGTGTGTGTGTGAGTTGGCGCGTGCCGTGCGCCGTTTGCAGAGGAATCTCGAGGAGATGTAGGGGGGAGGGAGAGAGACGTGGACACCCGGGGATAAGGTGAGAGAGGTAAGCGGACTTCGAAGGAAGTCGGACGGGTGATGGATACGGTTTTCTCGGGTAAAGAGATTTTATCGGTCGAAGAGCTTTGATACGCTTTCTCTTCAGGGAGGATGCAGTGGTAACCAGGTGGGGGTGAAGTTGACTGTACGACAAAGAGGTTTTTTTAGGGAGGATGTTAAGGTTGTGCTTTTAGGTTTACAGTGGATTGGAAAAATTTATTCATTTTATTTTATTTTATAAGTAAACGGGTTTATCACCGTTAATTAAATGTATATTCAGTTAATCTATGGCCCGGACCTATGTTTAAAAAGAAAGTTTGGATGTTTTTAAAGAAAATTCTCAAATAGTTAAATAAAGGTAGTTTAGAATAGATAAATACTAAACATGTTTGTAATAATTATACTTAATATGTATGTAAAAAAAAAAAAAAATTGTTATCTGTTACATAAATTGTCATGTAACTTTGTTGAAATCATTAATACTTATTTATTTAAAAAACTGTTATCATAATGACCCGCAATAATCAAAATATACGAGAACTCTTGTATGTTGCACTTAAAATGTATGTCGACGTGTATTTTTAGAACAATTAATCGCTAATATAGAGTAAAAAAAAAATTTTTTACGGTCATTCTTCTCAACTCAATTATACACTGCTCTAGCCGAAAATATTAGCAAATCCAGACTCGCTAACTGGATCGATCCGACTCCCTCCCTTATCGCTATGATTGTACTAAAATACTGCTATGACCTAATCGGGCGTTATGTCACAGTTCGTAAAAATTTGTTGATTACAAGCCACGCGGTGGCGAAACAAGTTCAACGCGCGCTACGTCACGGACTTAGGAAATTTGTGTATATAAAAGAGGAGCGATTGTAACTTACTGCTTTAGTCTCGTAGCTTCGGCGGTATAAGAAGCGCGAATCTTGCGTGAAAAATAAATGTTTGCAAACTACGTTATATGATCATGCTATAAATATAAATCACGGCAAATATAAAAATTTTGTGGCGTGAACAAAGAGAAGCTTATTATTACATTCTAACTTGATCCAAAAATTTACGTATTTCATATCCAGGTCATTATAGAAAGATTAACAAGATAAAATCTACCAATTAAACGATACTTCACGTTGTCTCCAGAAGCTACCAAATCCCCAAAACAATAATATCCCGACTTATTTTCATCACATTCGGTCACCGCGCAATCACCGCAACAACATTTCGTCCAAAGTTCGCGATACCGAGACACTTTTTTTTCGCTTCAAAACGTCATCCCTACGACCTCTGCCAACCAATAACACCGAAAAATAAGAAAGATCATCGTTACGAACCATCTCTATGTCGCACAGACACCGCTCAAAATGTTATCCTATTTTGCGCAACAAACCGGCAGACCGACCATTCGATCGATAACCCTTTTCGTCGTGCTAATAACCTTTTATCTATCTGTCGAAAAAGGACACCACACGCATCCCGAATATAAAAATAAAACTCTCAGTCTCCCAAAGCGCCGATAATGCGTTCCGTGTCCCAAGTTCTTTCCTCAATAAAATCCTTATCACCCGCCGTCGACTTCAGCCCCCAGCACATGCAACAACACCTCGAGCTTCTCTCCTCAATTCTCGCGCACACATCACATCACACGGGGCGCCTCTGCGCGATAAACGTATTCGCGAGCGCTGATTTATGAAACGAAAATCCCGGGGCTCGTTTCCGCGCTTCGCCGCGCGTGAAATCACCCGAGCGCATACACACAGTCATAGTGTCTCATATACATATCGCTGTTACACGCTCACGCATATGTGTGTGCGCCGCTCTGATCGTTAGACCGGCAAACCTTGGGGTTCCGGACCGGAAGCGCCGGGACATTCCTTGAGCGCGCCTGTGTAACCCTATATGCTGGACGCTCTCTCTGTCCCCCCTTGTGTATATGTGTGGAGGTAACGCCACTTTAACCCCTCATGATGCGAGTGCGCGCGGACGACTCTTTTTTCACGCTCGACTTTTAATGAAGCACGCCCTCGTCGAGCCAATTTGGAGCGTGTGAGAGAGGCAAGTGCGTGGGGTGATTAGTTGGGGGAGAAGGGATTTTTTAATGGCGAGCGGGGTCGTGATTTTGCGCGTGTTAGGGTAATTGATTGTCGTTGAGGGGTGTTTAAAACAGGAAGGAGCTAATTTTTTGGGGGATGGTAAATAAAAAACTCAGAACTTTTCGATGAATTATACTTATGTTTTATGATGAATAAAATAGAACAAAAAATGTAAATCTTCAAAGTATAAAATTGATAAGTTAACAGATATCTTATCGGTCTTTGAAGTATTGTAATCTTCAGACGATGTCTTGCAGCTTGAAATGACTTTTTAATCGGACCGATTAAGGAATCTAAAGGCGACGGATGTTTTTCAAATAAATTTTCATAAATTCACGCGTGGTTCAAAAACGAATGAAAATTCCCCGAAACGCATAAATTTTAAAGAACCGTCAAGCGATATATTTTTTCAATGCCAATTCAATATCACCATCATCATCAGCGGGAGCTCTCTTCGTTTCTCGAAATAACTACCGCAATTACGAAGAATCGAGTTTCCTCGTTGATGTATATAGTTATGACGTCTCTCGTATATCATCCAATTGTCAAGCGGCGATTAACAAGTTTTGAAAATTTTTCTTTCAAGCTGAGAGAAAAATCCCCCAACGGCGACGAAGATTTATAAAAGCGCCGATAAAGCACTACACAATATCTCGTGCACTCGCTGCCGCGCGCGAGCGATGAACAAATCCTTGCATTTTATTCGCTTATGTACATACATACATAGCTATAACGAGCGAACCCTCGCGCGGTTATTATCAAGCTCTGCAGTGTACATATTTGTATTTAATCGGAAACTTTGTTACTTTGTTGCCGGGCAGATAAGGTGGCTGTGCATTATATAAACGAGCTAATACAGCGCTGCATAGGATTTTCTCTTGACGTCGATGAGTGAAAAATCGACTTCCTGATAATGTCGGGCCGGCGCAGCTGTGTGAGAATACAGGGTTTTAAATATATACTTTATGCGATGTATTAAAAAGAAAAAAAAAAGAAAAAAAAAACGCCCAAACGCATAGTCTAAATAAAAATGCGATATTACGTTATGCCAAGATTACGTGGAGTAAAGACTTTTTTTCACCGCTCCGATACCCGCGAATTTCTTAACCCAATTATTGAAAAAAATTTCGATACGACATCGTTCCAAAATTGTCATTTAAAAACGACGATTAAAACATCTACTCTCGAAACCTTATATCTCTTATACTCCCTATCATACATCGTCACACCCGTAAATTTGAAAAAGAAGGTCCCCACTTCCATCGCATTTGAACTCCAATTTCTTGAACAATCTTGCACTTCGCTGCACCACGTGCTCTATAAACGCGGAAGCCCGTGAAGATTTTGCTAGACTCGCGTTCTCTATTACGCATCTACGATCAATTTTCTATTTTATATACATATATATATACTACACGCACAAACATACATATAGGGGTGAGCGATACCATTCGGGGTCGGGGGGTCGCGCGCCTTTATGAACGAGCGCGTCTTTTTTGCGAGATACAGCAGTACTGAGAAGTGGAACGTACCGGTGACGGGCGGTTTCGATTCCGGATTTCACGTGCTGCGTTGCATTGTTGCGGCCTTCTTCCGCGACGACGCGCGAATTTTTGCCGGGCCTTGAGGACGCGTGTTTGTTTGTTATATACGGTATAGTATACATTGATTTGTGCGTGGAGGAGGAGAGTTTAATTAAGATCAATGCGTGTATCAGTGTTAAATAATTATTGACCGGGTATAAATTAATTGTGAGATATAAGGCGAGAGTCGGATTTTTTGCTACAGCGTGAAGAAGGTTGTTGAAGTGTGTTAAACGTGTTGAGTGTAATAATATTTTATCGAACGTGAATTATTTAAGAGCGATATGTCAATGCGAGACAATAATTAATTGATTTTTTATATTAGGGGTGGATTTTTAGTTATGGGGGTTCGAAAATTGATTAAAACTATTTTAGTTAATCGGTTGGCGAAGCTGATAAAATTGATTTCTACATTACAAAAATTATGATGTTTCGTAGTTAAAAGGATGCTACCCCCTCTCCCCCTATTACCTTTATTTACAAATATTCATTTGTTTATTTTAATTCTCAATTTAGAAAAAATATCTGACATTGTAACATTTATACCAAAGCTCATGAAATTAATTGAACGAAGGGTAAGTTTTCTAGAAAAGTTGGTAAATCATTGAACCGCAGGGTGCTGTAACTCGTTACACCGAGATTTCACCGCTTGCTCATTTCTTTAATAACTAAAAGACAGTAATAGCTACAAATATGGTTTATTTGGAAAAAAGTTGCGCTACAACATTCTCTACAAGAATCCGTCGTCAAAATCCGAATTTGTTATATTTGAAAAAATAACCCGATAACAATACTTATGCGGTGAAATCCGGGCGGAACGAATTACAGCACCCGGCGGATCAATCGTGTAATAAAGTTTATGTAATCTCAAACTACTTTACAAATATAATATTGTTACATAGGACAAGTATAATAAATGACAGGTAATCTATAAAATTATCATTTTATATTAAGAATGAATTAAACTTGCAAAAGAGAAAAAATCGAGTATTTGATAATACGAAATTAAATGAGTGAAACAATTTATGCAGACAGTTTAAGACTCCAGACGGCTGATAAAAGATTTAGTCCAGACATGGCCAACCTTTTTCTGGTATACTAAAAAATGAAGGTTGGTATCTTCAGGTTATTCTCGTCGATCGATATCTCCAAAAAATGAAACTTTATATTAAAAACTATAGTAGTAAATATACGGAAAAAACGGATAAGGAACATACAAAAGTAAACAAGAATATTTTTAATTTATTTTTTTCTAATTATGATAATGTTGATTCATTCAAAAACGATCAATTATCACAATCAGTATAAAAAATGGCTTATATTTATGACCTTAAAATACTTCATTTTTCTGCTTGTTTCGTAACTTTGATGATCCGCGTTTTAAACGAATTATCGTTATATGAGGAGAAAAACAAATTAAAGATCTTCAAGTTGACTTTTATATGCATTTTTGGCAGTTTTCTATCTAGTACAAATATTAGCAAAGTTAGAATAAAAAGAGATAACAATTTTTCCCTAAGACATCACTAAATAAACATCTAATATCTTACAAATATTCAAGCTCCACATTCTATTTGCAGATACCAGAAAACGACGAAAAATCTATCCCCCGGAGTCTCAAATTTCACTTTTACTTTTTGCCAATATACAATAAACTATAAAACCAATAACAACATTTTCCTAACATAGAACACTTATCATGAAATGAAAGCGATTTTTCGTAGACACCAAAACCACATGAAACTACAATTCAAACGTTTCACGCTATCGCGAGTGAAAGGGTGTGTGTTATAATAAGTGCGCGCGCATGCGCACTTTTAAACCGCGAGGACTTTCTTAGTGCAAAGGTCTCGCGCGATAATGTGCACTTTTTTTAGCTTTGCCCGATGCCAACGCACATTTCATATACACATACTTACACACACGCTTTCTCTTATAATACAACACTCTCGATAATATAACATCGACATCATCGTCGTCGCGATCTTCTTTTTCTCGTTCGTCAGGGCTCCTTCACGCTAGGCCGCGCTTTTATTTTTAAACTTTATCTTATCGCCGAGAGAGAAAAAGCGCGTCTGCTTTTTCTCGCTTTTCCCGAAGTTCTCGAACTTATTATACATTTGTGCGGCATTCGTATTGCATGCGCGAGGGTCGGCCCACACTCTCTCGTGATTCTGTGATTCACGTATAAGTGTAAGTATAGTTGTGCCACTATCTAATAGCATAGAGGGGCTCGTTAGGAGTGGAGCTGTGCTATTATCCGTTATCGCTTTCGCAAGTACCGGGAGGTCGGCGTAAAAAAGCGATTTTTTTATTTAGCCTGTGAGAGTGAGTGCACATGGGTAGAAAGAGAGGGAGAGAGGAGAGAGAAAGTGATTGACGTGACTATCGCGTACGAGGCGCAATTAATTGACGTCCACGAGAGTCGATAGTATAAGTATAAACCGCGAGTGCATCTGCATTGTGTGTGGTGCCGATGCGATAATATGAGAGAGAGAGAGAGAGAGAGGTGGTTTTTCTAGAAATAATTGAATTGTATTTATTGTTATATTACTTGTGCGAGTAATAATGATGACTAAATGTTATTAATAAATTGTATGGTTATTAATTTCGGGATTCGAAATAAAATATATAACTGAATAAATTGATATACAATAATAGGCACAGCAATGGAGTAGCTTTACAAGAGATACTATATAAGTTATAACGTAGTTCTATGTATAGTTTTTAGTCAATAGGGCGATTAAAAAATATATCTGAAAAATTACTTCTAATTACTTAGAACATGCACGAATTCCATTTTTTAAATATCGTCACGTACTTTAACAAGATAAAAACTTATACCATTCGGATGATTATAATTATATAATATTGTCAATAATATTTTTTAATGTTAGGATCTGATATGAATGTAGTACAAGAGAACTGTTGTATTAGTATCTTTGCTTAAGAAATAATCGATATCTAATAATTTTACACGGTATCATATACTTATTTTTATGTATTTGAAAAGCTCATATATTTTAATCTACTGAGCTGGCTTTTGAGAATTTTTGCAATTTTTTTTTACAAGTTAATTAACTTTGAAATGAATTAAGCACTCTTTTATGTACATATCGTAACAAGCTTCATTTAAGTAATACAAAATGAGTATACTACCTATATCTTGAGTATACTACCATCTTTGTCCGCGCCGTTTGCGTATTATGCTGGACCAACTGTCTACGTTTTATCATTGACTGTCTGTTAATTTAGAATAAAAGTCTGAATAATAATTATACAAAAGCTTAATTTTGTCAAAATAAGGAAAATATTTTGAATAAAAATTCCGTTTGATAAAACCAACCGCTATACTTACTTCGAGACTTCCAATTCAATTTCGTACTTTTTACACTTCCATCATGATTAAATTTCTAAACATGAAAACGGAACATTGTTTTGATTCTGAGCCGACCGAGCAAGTTTCCAAGAAATTCGCGCGGTCCTTCGCGGACGCGCTGCAACGTGAAAGGTCGTCAGTGTCGTCACGTAGGTCGCGTATTGCGCGGCTATGCGCGCAGTTGTCGCGGGATCGGCAAACCCTTCGCATCTATAATAGGTAGCCGTGGCTTGCGAAGGACTCGTTGAATTTTCCGTTTCGTTAGTAAGTATACTGAAAAACACAATAAAAACTTGATTTTTCAGTAATTAGAATTATTTGTATTGGTTGCGAATGTGAACAGTAAACGTAGTATAAAAGGAAGTTCGAAAGAGTTATACTTTTCCTAGTTTGTAGGTTATAAAAGTGTTTTTCGGCCCATACTGTGTGTTGATCGTATATTTTTCATTTTGAAGAAGTATGATGTCTATGTTTCATAAATTAGAATTGCCGTATGTGAATGAATTATGCAACTTTTTATCATTTGTGATTTTTCAATTGTGTAATAACAAAGAGTTTGGTTATAACTTACAAGACTTTATACACAAATCGCACGATGTAATCATGAGTGGATCTTCGTAATGATTAGCTAATGATTATCAACATCTACCACAATGGTAAGTTTTGATTTTTTAATTTCCTTAAAACTGTTAAGTAGTACGTAACTGACCGTATAAGTATATCGAAGTAATTGCAATATTTCATTGCCTTCTAAACCACGTACGACTTTTCAAATATTCGTGTCGTTACTGCTTTTCCAAAATCAGTTGATATTTGTATCATAAACACATTACTTTGCCAAAATCCGGCAAAGTAAACGACATTTTTCACATTCGATAACTGCCCGACTAGACATTTGTAAAAAGTAAAGATGGCATTGCGAGCGTCCAAATCATTTACCGACTAACGTAAAACGTTTCTACTTACCGTCAGAACATAACCTATATATAACATGACATCATACCCATTGTCGGTATCATTTACCTGTTGCGTTCAGCAGGTAACGTGAATGTCTTGCATTCCGCTCGGGGGGTTTGATCGAACGTCGCAACAACATAACCTGATCGATGACACTGTATACTCTCAGTCGCATCCATCGCTAATCGAGATGCTTGTCAAATTGAGTTCGTCGCGTTTTGTCGTTTGAGGGTTTTTTCATTTGGCAGAGATTAACAATAAACAATGGCGAACGATCGCGAAGTGCTTAGGGAAATATGGCAGGGCAAAGTTCCCGTTTGCTTCTCCCTTGATCCAGAGGATGTCTACAACCTTCAGGCACCCGATCCTTTTTACTTGATGGTGCCAAGATTGAGTTATTTTCCCCTTTGTACTGACAAAGTAAGTAAATTTAAGTTTATTTTTAAGATATGTTGTTATGTTTGTAAAGATATTGCTTACGCTTTCATGATTATGTACAGGTTAGAAAACACTTTATGCGCCATGTAAAGCAGGAGATACAGGACAAGCCAGAAACTGAAATGTGGCTGTCCTATAATGGTATTCCCCTCAAGTGGCATTTACCCATTGGAGTAATTATGGACCTCTACAATGACAACAACGATTTTCAATTACCATGGAATATTGTCGTGCATTTTCACAATTTTCCTTCACAGATCATTATGCAGTGTCCTAACAAGTAAGTTGATAAAATTATTAAAAATTTACTAAAAGTATCTAAAAACTAAATTGATTATTGATTTCAGAGAAGTCGTGGAGTCACATTTTCTCTCTTGTATCAAGGAGGCTGACATGTTAAAGCATAGAAGCCAAGTAGTTTCAAACATGCAGAAAAAAGACCACAATCAATTGTGGCTTGGACTTTTAAATGATAAGTTTGATCAATTTTGGGCTGTGAATCGTAAGCTAATGGAAGCGTCTAGTGATGATGGATTTAAACACATACCATTTAGGTTGTATACTAGTGAAGAGAAATATATTCAGAGATTAATTAAACCAATTGCAGAAGATGGCCATAAAAAGACACTGAAGCACTTATTAAGTGAAGTTTTTCCAGACAAAGAAGAAGGTTTGAAAAATTAATGATTTTTATTTAAATGGAAGCAAATAAAACAGGCTTTACTTAGTTGACTTAATACTAATATTTTTTATTGTCTGAATAGAACACCAAACATTTTTTATTTTACAAATTAAAAATCTAAAGTTTTTGTAAAATTTGAGACTTGTACGCTATATGTACATAAATTATGAATTATCCCCAAACAATTACCCGCAGAGAAGTTCTTGCAAAATTAATCCATTGAACCAGTGACCCATTAATGCTAAAAACAATTTGTATTATTAACTATTATTAAAGAATAGCATAAAAATTAAGCAAGACACATCCTAGTTTATTTTTCTCATTTAAAATAAATTTAAATATGTAATAATAAATGGTTGCTAGTATTTAGTATTGAGTCAAGATGAGGTGAAATTACCTGTACATGCCTATACACATTTAAAAGAAATTTATTTGTTCTAGAACATATGCTTCAATAATTCATTAACCCTTTAAGTAACATGGGACACAAATTTTAGCCAGAAAACATTGATGAAAAGATTATATTTCTGTTACTCAAAGGGTTAAAAAGCTTTTTGGTTATTTAGAGTATTCAACCAAATTTTATTGAATTCTCTAACATATTTAAAATAAAATTTCAATAAGTACTAATTGTAATTATAAAAATAATTTTAGTTTTGCATTTATTGCAGCATTCAAATTTATTTTCATAAATATATTAAACTTTTGAATATAAAAATATATTCCTTTCACTGGTTGAAATTGATTAATGAACTTTTGATTCATACAGTTATCGTGCGCACACATGGAATCATTCCTCCACTTGAAACACCTCTTCAGTGGCTTTCGGAGCACCTCAGCTATCCAGATAACTTCCTGCATCTGGTTCTGGTAACATCGTAACACACGAAGAATCTTCATGCTGCTTCTGGTTGCTCTCAAAACTGAACTGAGAAGAAATCTCGGAAGACAAAAGAGAAGATTATATTATTTTTTTACGATTTCAAATCTTTTTTTCTGAAAAATATAATTGTACAATGCCAAAAAGGTCTTAGAATTTTATGGCTCTATGCTTAAGAATTAATAAGTCAGACTGCTTATACCAAATTCGAATCAAGTAAACAGCCTGATACAAACCGTAAATTGTACAAAACTTCTGGTAATCATCTATAATTTTTAGTATAAAAAAAAAAAAACAACATGTGCATGTATATAAGTTTACAAAATATAAATAGTTAAACAATTTTTTAAGGCTTGCAAGTACAAGCTAACAATGAACATATTGAAAAGTATTCGTTTTTGTTTTCTATGTTCAGCAAATAACTATGTGATTATTATCTGTTTTGTTTTTGTTATAAGTTTTATTATTCATAATAAAAAAAACTATTCACTATATACAGAACTATTTGTACACAAAAAATATTACGTATAAATGTTGTTTCAAATTGTCTGTCAGCTTATTGAACAACTCTCACGAGGCTTATTGTATATCCTAAAAATTTGCGAAGAAAATCTGTTGGAACTTTCGTTCGCTTGTGACACAGCGTCCGTCACATTTCTGTGCACTATCACAGGGTCGTTGCCGTTGTTACTGTACGCCATTACCCTTCGATTTACGCCGAAACTCAAATACGTCGTTAACTCCAGCTCACTTTCCCTTGGTCTTCTCACGCGGTACAATTGCTGCTCCTGTGAAAATGACATGCGTTGTATTTTTACCGAATATTTTTAACGCTGACCTTTAATTGCATACGAAAAGAAAAAACAATGTAACAATAAATTAAAGTACAAAACGTAACATTAACTTTCACTTCGTGTAATAATCAATTATTTATATGTTGGATTTCCTTTGATAATTTCGCAAAAAATCCCAGTCATAAAATAATGTAAAATGTTTTCAATGTGCATCACGATATCGATAATATTCATATTATTAACTATGTCATGAGAAAAATGTTTCTCAGGTATTAAGAAGAATTTTTTGTCCATTAAACGTTTTTTTCATAAAAGTAGTTACCGAAAATATATCTGAATTGTATACTTATTATTTTATATTTTAAGATAAGATTTTTTATAATATAATTTTTATTATTCCAATCACACTTGAATAAATTAATTTTTATTTCCAAAAAAGAAAAGGCCTGTTAACATAACGAGTATTATTAGAGAATCTCTTATTTCATTATTATACGACCGATCTGAAATTTTGTCACGTACCGATGATTTTTCCGAGCGATAAAAGGGTTTTCGGGAAAACATTTTTAATCTCGCCGGAAAATTATCAAAACGTGACGAAATTTTCTCCGAGATACTTATCTGGAATTGGAAATTACGAGAGAGAGAGAGAGAGAGAGAGAGAGGCCGAGCGATATATTATTTTCAATGCGCCGCGCTCGCGCGTCTTGTCGGCACATGTAGATAACTTGTTTACGAAATTAAAAGTCTCGTGCATTCTCTCTGTTTAACATTTGATCACGCATTTTTCATGTTTCGCGAAAATTATTGAAGCGCAGCATTATTTCGCGGGAGGCTTTTGCTTGATTGACAGTTACAGGGCAAGCACAATAACTTCAATTACGTAACGCGCGAGTGCAGCGAGCCTGAGTTAAATATCATTTATCGTGACCGAAAACAGGTCTCATTGACACCCTTATATTTATCAATGAATTTCAATAAATCATATTTCATTGCTGGATATACACTGTGGGAATTTTACACTGCGTACTTTATTCTTCTTTTTACATTTTTGGGTTAAGAAAGACGAATAAAAAGTGTTGCATTATTTTTTCATTTTAATTACAGGATTTATTTTTGTCGGAACGTAAAGGAAAATTTCTTTCGTATGAAATAATACTGTATATCTTTTTTATTCTGAATTAAATTTTTTATAAATTGGAGTAGATCCTACACTTGAAACCAATTAAATTAATTTCGACCGACAAGATTTTTCTACTTGGTGCACTGAGAAAAAAAGTTTTCTAAAAATTACCATACTGTCTCGTAAAGCCACCACAAACTGTAAAAACCCAAAAAATTATAAGAAATTTCGCTAGAAATATAGGAAAATATATGTATTGTAAAATTTATTGTAAAGTATGGTAATTTTTCGGGTTTTTTACAGTCTGTGGTGGTTTTACGAGACAATACGGTAATTTTTACCGAAATAATAAGAATTTTCACAAAACATATTTCTCAGTGTGCAGGATTCCACAACATATACAAAGGGCGCACATACACCCCCTTACTTTAAAAATGACCAGCGCCGTGTCCCTGTACCTCTGGCGAACCTCCTCGGTCGTCAGCGTAGTCTTCACCTCGGGCGACTCATACCTCGCTGCTGGCATCTAACACCTCCCGAAATCTGCAATCACACAGCCACACAAATATATATATCCTCAATCTCACGCGCTCTGCTCTCTGCTTTCATAAACCACGTGTGCGCGTGCGAAAGCGAAAGCTCGTGCTTGGTCGTCGTCGAGACTATCGGTGGAAGATTAACAACGCGCATCTCTCCTTGCGGCGAGAATGCGAGAGAGGATAAAAATACGCGCGGCCAGAGAGAGAGTGAGAGCGAAAACGAGCGCGCGAAGCACGACTGGCCTTTTGCATCGCTCGCTCTGTAAGCGCCTGAGGCAAAACAATTACGCGCGATTGTTCGCGTTGTTCATGCGAGAGTGAGTGAGTGCGTCTTCGTCGGACAGCGACATCATAGGGGGGCCTTATCGGCCGCGCATCGTCGCCGCGCGTTTGCGCAAAGAGAGCGCAATAGATAAGAGGCTCATATATGCCGCCACCGACGTGCTGCTGTGTTTTAGGACGGAATCTGTCCCTCGCTTTTTCATTGTACAGAGATTTTCACGTATATATAGTGCGTTTCTTTTTTTGCCAGAGAGGCGGGCGATGAATGACGCTCACGCTCGGCTCTTTTACGAGGGAATGACTTTTCTCTTTATTTCAAGGGTGAGGAGAGCGCGCGCGTGCGTTACCTTCAATTTCGAAACCTTTCTTAATTGCCGGAGCGAACGCGCGTACGGTGTGCATATATTCGCAGAATGGAGCGCGGATCGGAGTGACCGATAAATCACGCGTGATGCAACGAGAGCGACAGAAAGAGAGGGGTATTATGTTGAACAGCGAGAGGCATTTGTCAACAATAAGTGACATGTTTATTATGCGAGAGAGACCGCGCGGGGTAACGACGGGAGAGATGCGGAATTAAGGAATATTTCGATGAGCGCGTTGTTGTTGTCACGCGCGAGGTAATGAAGGAAAGGTCGTGAGAGTGATTCGCACGCGTGAGAATCGAAATGCCTCGGATAAAAATATATTGTAAGAGAGTGCAGTGGTGCGATGGTATTGAACCTCGATTGTTTATGAAAAAAATATGTAATTGCGTCAGATTTTAATGCGGGACTGGGGTCGATGTGATATATTTCACGCTTTAATGGGATTTTTTTGGTTACGACGGTAGTTTGATTTTTCAGCGTTGTAGAATAGAATAATTTGGTATATTAAGCACGAAATTAATCGATTAAATTACAACGTGGAACAAATCCATAAAAGCCTTTACAAATTTTTATTAATTTAATAGTCCAAAAACATTAACATAATTAATTAGTAGCCGTAATAAAACAACCTTGGATGTGCCTTGCAGTTTTAAACAGTGTATCGACCCGCTCGCGATAATCACAGATTATGACGGATTTCCGTCAAACCTTCTCTGTGTGTCTCAGGTCAGGTCTATACGAGCATTAGGAAGGTCGGGTCGTTTGTAGAGATAATAAAGGCAGGTACCAATACCTCGGTAGGTAGCTCCGAACTAACCGAAGGGCGGAAAGATTGCAGTAATTAGGGTCTCTTAGATTTTCAGATAAGGCTGCAGGTGAGAAAAGGGAATGACTAATTTTGTTTGCACCTCTTCGGGGTCAATTTCCCTCTAGTCATTAGAAACGGAAATTAAAATCGTGTTTTCTTAGTAACGATATGTTGTGTCGACAAGCAATTATTTCTCGTGTAAACTGATGAATAAATCATTAAACTGATCCCATATATGAATAAACAAACAAATCCATCGTCAATAGCAGCGCAAGGCGTGTACCGCTGCAAGCCTACCTCGTCCTCACGCGCCTCCCCCTCGAACCCAATATCTCTCTCTCGCATTGCACATATATAATACGCGCAAACTAACTCGCTCTCGCTCTTTATATATATACCGCGCGATCGCTTATTGATATACACGGCAAACCGCACGTGAATCGAAAAAACCCAGCGCGTCTGTCTCTCCTCGTGACAACATCTCACGCGAGCGCGAATAATAGCCGCCGCTCCTCCCTCGCTTCTAAAAGAATCGCGACTCACGCGGCGCGTATATGCATCGCACACATACATGCGCAGAGACATTCGCTGTTATTTACTTGGCGAGCGCGCAGCGTGTTTGCGCTCGCGCGCAATATCGTGTGATTTCGAGGCGAGCTCTCTCTCTCTCTCTCTCTCGCGTCGTCGTCCGGGCCGTCGCGATAGCTATATACACTTGCTCACACACACACATACATACATATATATATATACGCACTCGTGCGCGCGAGTGCACATGACACCGCGATTACACATACACCCGCTGCGCTCTATACGGCAGCGGGGCGACACATTACATAGTCAAGGCGTTGCATTAGGCCGCATTAGCATTACTCACTGCGGTAGCGCGCGCGTACGAGTGTGCGGCTGACAATGAGTCGCGCGTGCTCGGAAAACTTGAGGGAGAGAGTTGCGCATGTATGTGTGGAGGAGAGCCGATAACGGAAACAATGCGACGTGTATGGGTTGTGACTGTATGTATGTATGGGTTTTGCATTGCGCTGCGTGCTCTCTTTTTCGCGAGATGCGGTGGTGGAATTGTGTGTGTGTGTGTCCGTTTTCCGGGTGTCTAGTGTGCGATTGGAAAGCTCGTATATAGGGAGATCGCGTGGTAAGAGAGAAATGATGGTTGGTAATCGGTTGCGAGCGATGAAAATTTAAGATTACATTTATCGTTGTACTTTAGTGTCTGTGTGTATTAATCGGCGATCGCGTGGACACGCGCGTTCGTTACGTAACGCGCGGAATAAAATATATGCGCGAGAGGGATTAACGTTTTGTACAAGTAACGTGCTGAGAGCTGGTTTAAAATAAAAATGATGACTGTGCGTGAGAACCGCGTGAGATTTTTATTTTTTTCAGGGAGATACGGGTCTCCTTAAAGTTCAATTTATGAGGCTTTATTCAATTTATGGCAATTATTTAAAATGCATTTATTTCGCGTACGACGACGCTTTTTTCCTGCAGAAAGTCACCTTTCGATTGTCCGCGTCGCGTTTAACAACGGACATTCACTTTGAGTCAGGGACGAGGGTAGAATGAAACGCATGTTTATTTGAGAAGAAAAAAAAATTTAGTAATTACTTGGGTTTAAGATGTAACCTCAATAATTGATAATTAAAGTTCACACAGACTGTCAAAATATCTTTGCATTATTCGGTAATTAAGTGAATTCAGTCAAATTACACGAAAAAAAATTAATTTACAGAAAAATTTTCGGTATATTGAAATCTCGGCAGTTAATTGTATACATTATTTGGTTGTAAAAATTTTCTTTCTCATTTTTTATTAAGTAGATACTTATAATT
>UXGD01002330.1:0-26810 GCA_900474315.1 Torymus auratus | reverse complement strand
AACAAAAGAACCGTGATAGCTAGAAAACTATTTTTTTTAGAAAATATAGGTAATTTAATTCTCTTTCGAATGCTATATGTCTCATTGTGATTCATATAGCCGTTCTCGAGTAAATGCAGAGACACACGAAGGACTGTTCTCCTTGTTTTACGCGGCGATCTTCAACCGTCCGGCCGCTCTTCATCTTTTACTGAGTCGGGGCGCGCGCGTCAATGAAGCAGGAAGAAACGGTGGAACTGCACTGCATGAAGCCTGCGAGGATGGGCTGATTGACGTGACGGCTTTATTGCTTGAATTTGGAGGCGATTTAAGCGCACGCAACAAATGGGGTAAGGCGGCTTTCGAACTGCTGCCAACCAAAGCTACCGCTCAAATCATTATCAAGGAAGCGGTTAAACGTGAGGCATTAGGCCAATCCCTCTATGAGGGATACAAAGAAATGGCTCAGGCCTGCAAGATCTACTCGAAATTCGACCAGGAGTGCCGTGAAGAGATCAAGCGAATGCAAAGTGAGAAGGTCCACGCAGAGGACAGTGCCATATCGGTCTTCTACATATTTTCGACGGACAAAGAGAAGATCGCAGCACTAGCTAGGAACGAAAAGATCGTCACGGCGTTCGAGTCAAGTGGTTACGTGGCGTCATTCAGGATATACGCCGACGACCTCACCAATAAGTTTGAAGTGGCTAAAAAGCGGGCAAATTTCCTAATGAACGTTGAAGATTGCCTGGACAACGTGCTAGGCGATATGTTACCTGCACCAATCGTGCAAAAAATAGCAACGTATGTCAATGACGACTCCGACATAAAAAAAATTCCGCTTTTTGGAGAAATGTTTAATGACTCGTTTTTTAAAAGTAAGTCTGTGTGGGAAGACGACCATCCTATTTATCAATTGAAATTAACTGAATTTAAGAATTGTTCTTAACTTTGACCAACGTTTTGGAAAACATTTCTTAAACTTCATCACTCAAAAAATTAATTGGGGAGAAGTTCGGAAAAAGTTTGCTAAATTTTTCAAAAATGTTCCATCACTATATTATTTAAAATCACTAGCTATAATAAAATAATCATCAAATAAAAATGCATATTCAATTTTAAATTATCGTGCCTTTTACCTAAGAGCCAATCACAAATCAAATCTATAGAGGCTTCACATCTTCTGGTTATCATTTTTTTAAAAAGGGAATAATAACAATCAACCTAAAAAATTATTATTTTGACAAACTATAGATTTGTATATGGGTCTATTTTAAGGAGAACTAAATCTCCAAGTCCTTAGATCAGAATAATAATGTAGAAGAGTTACGAAAACTTAAATTTCTACCGCGTTTTCTTGTACACAAAAAGTGCAAGATAGACAAATTTTCGAAATTGGACATTCGCGTCGTGTTTGGCGTTCTTTAAAACTCTTATTTATAAAAGTGGATATCCGAAATTTTCTCTTTACCCTTCCGGGCCAGCAAGCCGATATATCGGCTCGAGCCATATTAGGAAGTATATTACATGATATAAAATACAAATTTGAGCAATTTTCAAGGAAGTTCTGAAATCTCCAATCTCGGTCCTGTAAAGGTTAAATAAGCTTCGATTTCTACATTACGCTATGAATTTATCTTCATTTAGACCCATAAGTTTTTTTAATATAAGTGAGCCTGCAAACTTCAACTCGATCATTCAAATTCTCATTGATAACTGTAGAATCTGATGACGCACACAAGTCTATCGATACATACATTGTCAAAAATACTCAAACTGGGGTCTTAACTACTTAACCCAAAACATGTTTTCACTATAAAATGTTGTTTTGAGGTGTTACGTTTTTCACGATGGTAAACAAAAATACAATACTGTCCGAGGGTTCGCTGTGCCTAAAAACTGAAAAAACGACGTAGAAATTATACATTATTATTTTCTAAATATCTCAAAGAAAAAAGAACAAAAGACGTAGAAATCATACATTATTATTTCCTAAATATCTCAAAGAAAAAAGAACAATTTTGATCGATGCTCGAAAAAATTCAGATGAAAACTGAGAGATGCATCATTTCAGTCGCTAACATACCATACGTACATACCTTTTTTGAAGAGATTTTTTTAGATGTATTACCTTGTTTTTGAAGATACAATTTGAACACATTACATTACCTAATAATATTATTTATATATATTTTATTTATTTATTCAACCAGAGTACACATACAAATGATTGAAGTCAACATGTACATAATTTATTAGATACAAAAATACTTCCTGTATATATAATAAATAATAATATATGCACAGGTTTGGTAAATATATACATATTATAATTATATTAAAACTAGTTTATTTTTATTTAAATACGAAATTTTCGATATCCCATTCATTGGTACTACCATAAAGTTCAAAAGTCCATAGATTAAGTTTCCGTACACCATCCTTTTCACGTTTTCTAAAAAATTAATTAAGGAATACTTCAAAGCTTAATTAATGCATTTGAAACATGCATGCTGACAAGAAAAAACTAACTTCAAGTATGAAACGGTAATCAAAAATTAAAAATTGTATGAATAGAGTTTCCAATTAAATGAAAATTCATAGCATTTCAAATAAAAGAGATGTGTGATTTCATAAAATTTTATATTCAACAAATTTCCCTTTAATATAACAATAGATATAATATTGCATAATGATTCAAATCGCATTTAAAATTAATTAATTAATTCATAATTATACTATCTTAAAACATATGTTACAAAAATGATCAATTTAACTTTAAACAAAATATCTTTGAAATTATTTTTCAGAAAGTTGGAAAAGGTATTTTTATTTGGCAATATGAAAATAAGCAGACCTAGGTTTCGAAAACCAAAAATTTTCTACGACAATATTTCGACTGCAATGTAATAAATAAAGGGTATTTTCTTCAAAAACCTAGCACATCAGCCGCATGCGCGTACGTCAGATGAAAATTCAACGCTTGCCGCAAGAAAAGGCATCACCGACGATCACATGAGCGACTTACGTTGAGAAAAATAAGCAGTTGTGAAGATAAGAGTGAAAATTGAAAAGGAATCGAGCGCACCTCCGATGCAAAAATATTTTCGCATTCGCATCGAATTCACTTTCGTAAAAACAAAGCCGTATATATATAATGCGACGTAAAAAAAAAGTCAGCGGAGCGCCCGGCGAACTTCCTCCCTTTCTCACTTTAATACATAGAAATACAACTGTGCAATGCACTGTGTACCTATGTATTATACTTTTCAGCACTGAAAAGCATACACTGATATTAAAAGAAAAAGGAGAGCAAGATGGCAATCCGATTCGCTAGCGCGTGAAAAAAGTCACGCGAGCTCTCTTAATAAGGCGAGAAAATGTAAGAGAGAAACGATAAAAGCAGCTCTCGCGCAAGGCTGAAGAGAGAAATCGTCTATAATACAAATATACGTATACATACATCGTGGTGTGTGGGTGGGCTAGAGAGTCACGCCTCTAACGTTCGATTGCGCTATGGATATTCCCGGACTGTGATATCACGTCTCTCTCTCTCTCTCTGCTGTTGCTGCTGTTGCTTCTACATACTCGGCGGTGGCCCGAGTGATCGGATTCAAGGTCGCACTAGCCATCGGGAATCGCAATTGCCTTTTGGCACGTTTTAATACGCGTGATTGCGAGGCATCTCGCATCCCCGCGTGAATTTATCCACACACTCAGGTCCTTCGTAAACTTCCAAGTGATATGTGCGCACTGAAGCGCGAAAAAATTTGCGGAGCTTGAAAGTTAATGCTATTGACATTGCGGATTTTGCATTTGTAATGGTTATGTAAGTAACGTGTTTTGTGTGTAAGGTCGGGACGAAGTGATTATATCCACTTTAAATTTTTATCCAGATGAAATTATAACTAAACGTTTCGTTCGGGAGATGTCTATTTATGAAAAATATTATAGAATACTTTTTGAATGCGTTCAATTTATTGCATTTCGAGTGTATACATATTATTGGAAAGAAGGAATTGCATAATGACAAGAATTTGTTGAATTTGAATAATTCCTACACATTGTAGGAATAATATTTGATTCGTCTATACAAATATGTTTATATTATTATTTTTCCGGGAATGTTGCGTTTAATAGCAAATACATTCTGTAGTGAATAATAGTATATTTAATTATTGTCTATTATCATCATGACGGATCGCCATTTATTTTCATTACTGTTCATTTCATAATTTTTATGTTATAAAAATTTAAATACCTGTATGAAAACAAAACATTGATTGCTTCACTGCTTTGGTAAACATTTAAAAATCTTTGCTTAATTCAGAAAATTTTATACGAAAATCGAATCGCCTGGAATTGCTAATTGGCGGTTTTGTTAATTAGCAATAATAGTTTGAAAAGAATGGGAAAAGTGATTGAATTACGGCAATTTACGTTGGGGCCGCGCGCGTAATTCACTGCCGTGTGCGAAAATTCGATTACGCGAGCCAAATGCGGCCCGAGTGCACTGCGTACGGGCGAAAATTCGTTTGGACGCGGCGTGTTTTGGGGCCGAGTAATTGATTTTTTTTCTCATTCTCTTCCTCCTCTTCCCCTCCTTTGGATCCCTAAATATTCAGTTTTCTTCTTTTCCCGGACCCTCGATAGATCGCGAACTTTTAACTCATTTGAATTGGTTAGGAAAGTTGGACTCCGTTCAAGAACGCATTGAATATCGAGCGCGCGCAATTTTTTGCATTTTCATTGTAGGAACGTCTTGAGCATATAACAAGTACAATAGGGCTTTATTATTGAAATTTCGAAAGTGAATTGCCGGGAATAAATACATACCAATAAGCATAAGTCATTTTTCTTGATAATCCTAACAAGGTTAGAGTTGAGTATATATTTAATTTTCTCAGTTTTCTGGAAGCTTCTAAAATAAAATATTTTAGATGTAATTAATATTTACCACCATTTCAAAAGTTTCAATACAGAAAATACCAAATTTTGTGAGAAAGTTCTAAATTAAATTCAAACTTTTCCCAGTATATATAGAAGTCTACTATTTTTTTTCATAAAGTTACGTAAGGTTTGTAAATGAGCTCCACAATTTCTATAAACTATTATGTAGTTTGTAAAATATTACTTGACGGTTGTACACTCCCTTTAAATTTTAACTTCAAAGGAAAAATGGACAACTCCGGTAAACCGTTTTTAGAATATTCCAGCTTAAGCATAAACAGCTTTTCGCAAGTTAATACTCGTAGAAAATTTTAATATTTCCAAACTGAAATTTAATTTCCTGTAAAATTTTTTAATAAAATATCAAGAAACATTTTAAATATTAAAAGACGACAAGTTGAAAAATGATACCCTTTTTTATAAAGAAAATTTTTATTCGCAATATAATGCATTATTTATAAAAATAGGTTTTTTAATCATTTCAATAAATTTTTAAATTAATCTGAATATAAGACTATAAAAATTGTTAATAAAAATACCCTTTTAACGATCACAACAGTCCTATTCAGCAACGACAATGAGACTATATGTGAAGCATTGTTCGCGGAAGAATTCACGCTAAGGTTCAGCGGAGCCAATCTTTATGCATGTATATACTATCGAGTAACAAACGTGCGGCTCTCCTTCACTTTTTACTTTGAAAAGACTTGCCCGTAGGATATTCAGAGCCCGTAAATTACGCCATAATTACTTAGCAATTTAAAAGAAGAATATATATTTAATTACGAGAAATTTAATACTTGTCAGCTTGCCGGATATAACACGTAAAGTACGGAACCAAACACATCGGCGATAATAAATTTACGGTGATTCATGCGCTTTTTAATGAACGTTTTTAATGAAAACAAATAAGTGCACGCCCGCGCGCGCAGTTCAACTCGTTTTCGGGCGCACATTCTTTGATTATTCCGTATTAATTATGCAACCGTTTTATTTTTAAATGAAAGCTCCAATTATTTCGCCGTGTGTTGGTGCGCTGGATCGGCGGCATTTACATTCGCATCGAAATTAATCACATTCGTTCTGCGCTCGAGCCGGAGAAAAAAAAATTATAACGGGTAACCCAACGTGGCGTGAATGAAAATTTAATGTTTGACGAATTTTATCGTAATACAAAACATACTACCATTAATATTGTTTTATTCTATTGATAACCATCGGATATATTACTCATTTTTGTATGCATATTCGTGAACGATTCCGAATAAGGACATGGATTTCATCAATTATATAAATAAAAGAATTAAAACTGTTATTACATCATTTTGTGTATAATTCCCATCGCCATAAAAAGTGTAAATAAATTACCAGCTCTACGCGTAATCAATTTACGCCAACGAAAAACGTGTAAATTTTCATTAGCACAGAGGAAGCACTAACGAACGCAGCCTCTACCATTACTATACTGCGCACCAGAAGCAGCAGCTTTCACGATACAATGCCGACGCGGACGGAGGAAGGGGGAGGAGGCCGCCCATTCAAATCTCCTCTAGCGTGTAGTATACCCTGTACGCACGCGCACCCCACCGAACAACAAACGGACGCGTGAAAAAAGCCAGCAGCAGTGGGGCAAAAAGCGCAAGGACGCGCGCGGAACGAGAGTAGCAGTAGTGTGACAAGAAATCAGAGGAGCTGCAGCCACGTGGGCGGCGAGCGCCGGCGAATGCGCGCAGAGCGATCGCTTTAAAATGCGAGGGGGGTCGAGCAGAGCAGCGAGTGTATAGGACGAATCGCCATTTCCGCGTGGCACCCTGCGAAGAATGAGGGAGAGAGCTACTCTAGTATAGCTCGAGATCAAAAGGAGAGAAAGAGCGTGAGAGAGAGGAGGGGGAGTATCTCGGCGTGGCCTTTTTTATCGACTGCCCTACTTCGGGATCGCCTTGGGACAAAAGGTACTCGTCCGCTTATATACAGTAGCCCTCTCTCGCGCTTCTTCTCTCTTTGCGTGAGTCTATGTGTGTATATGTATATATCGAATGAAGCTGTCGGCGCGTGCGTGCGGGCAGGCCGCGGGAATTTTTTATCCGTACGTTACCGCCGCGGCGAGCTCTTTTAAATAATAATAAACCACCGTCCTCCTCGCTCTGTAATCCGCGGAACGAGTGCATTAACGTTATCGCGCATTTCACATCGCGCGCCGACTCTTTTTCCTCCCTCGACGGTTTTCCCCCCTTATTCGCGCGCGCGCGGTATATATGAGGTTCACTGCCGTCGTCGGAGCGAAATTTATGGAATTTTTTCGCGATTATAAGAGAGGAATTTTGCGCGTATATATAGCGTGAAAAATTGTGTTGAGCTGATAACAGGGGTGGAAGGCGAATTGTATAATGTACGATGACTGCGCGCTGATATATATTACCGCGATGTATATTTATGAGGGAGTGTCGCTTTTAATGAGCCGCTGCTGCGCTTGGTGAGACATATTTTATGATGGGTGGGATATGTATGGGCGCGCGCGAGGATATTTGGATTGCGTTATTAGTTTGGCGTATAAATAGGGGTTGGACTGATCGAATATGCATCGTCGCCTGTAGGTTTGGAAAATCGTTATTACGGAAGTGCATGTAATGTGATACGACATTAGGTATATATGAAATCGAAAAAATTTATTAGTTCAGGTATAATGTTACGGTACTGTATAAATTTTAGTACACTGTTCAATCTATCTTTATTAATGTGACCCCGTCAAGTATAAATAGGTAACTAATGATATTATATTATAATTACATATACGAAACAAAATTATACACAGCTATTAGAGTAGATCAGAAGGGTGTCAAAAACTTTGCTTACTTTGATGTAATGCTCTGAAAATCTCTATAGAACCGTATACTTTACGGTTCATTATTATGTATTGATTATCTAATGGAGGAGTACTGTTAAGTAAGCATAGGTTTGAAAATTGATCTATTGATCGTTACAAATAAGCATGAATTTACTCATTAATATAGGATACTTTTATCAGAATGAAAAATGAATCAATTACCGTAAATCTTAAGCAGGAAAGTAGGGGTTACTTTTTATTCTCCTCAGCTTTCATTTTTTACCCAACTATGTACTTATTTATAAACATTACTTGGAACCAGTTATACATCATTTTTATACCGAACAATATTATAACTTTAATCATTATAAAGATGTGTATATATAAATAAAAAAAAACATTTCACGTAAAATATTAAAGTCTATTCACAAGCGACAAGCTATCCGTGCGGCGTTCTCACGCGCTGCTAATTAAAAAACGCACCGATGCAGAAAAATACTGCTGTTATATGCCGCGCAACACTTCCTCCAAGCGCAGGTCTCATACCATTTCTTTTTTTTTTCCTCCCATTCTCGCAAATCCCCCCATATATATACATGCGATCGTTTGTTTGCTCGCGAAAACGTATACGGAAACCTTATACACGTCGGCCCGATAAAAACGACGACGAGCACAGCCCTTATCTGCCGGTCAGCCGAACGAGCGCATGGTAATTTTTCCGCGCCGGCGCGCGCGTCCCTATCTCCTTCCTCGACTCTTCGCGCGCGGCGCCGGCGCCGCCTATATATATACGTACGTACGTGTACGTATGTGGATGTGTGTATATGTATACGTACGTGCCGGCAGCTTTACCCCATCGATTTTTCTAAGGCGCACACCGACGACGTAGACGCGCGACGCTGCGGCTGTGTGCATATAGGTATACATGCGTGGACTCGCGGCCGTCTGCACGGGAAGTGTTGCGTTTTAGATTGCTGAATGGTTGTCGAATATTTATAGACGGGAATGTTCTACGACGGTGGTCTGTAGTGACAGGGTATTGATGAATACGGAATTGGAGTTCGTTTATAGGAGACCGTGTGCTATATACTCGCGGGTGGATATACGTATTCGAGCGCTCTGTGAGAATTATACTCTTTCTCTGCGAAATCAATGCCGCATTAAAAAAAAAGCTCCTTTAACATTGCTGGACTAAAAGTTGAAAGATTCAATTACTTTCGTGTAGTACTGTTACAGAAAAACGCGTGAGTAGTGTAGGTGGATATAGTCGAACATTCTTTTTTTCCGCCTTCTGTAAATGGAAATGAAACAGAAACTTCGCAGAAATATAAACTCTCATGGCTTTTTAAGATTAATAGTATGTATATACAACTACGAGATTATTTAAAAGATGAATTTTCAAGCAAAAAATCAATAACTTCGAAAAGTCAGTGCGTGAAGAATTTTTCTCTCAAAGTGCTGCTACTAGTATATTATCTATTATAGCTACCGTTTGCACTCTGTCTCTCTTTTCCCATTAAATTAAGTTTATAGCAGAAATTTGCAAATTTGTAGAATATTGATAATTATATTCGATATTAATGAATGTCAATTAGTTCCTTATCAGAATATATTCTATAATCTTTGGAATTAAATTTCATATAGAATAAAAATATTTAAAAATATAAAAATATTTAAAAAATTGAGAGGATTCTTCATCAAAATCTTTGATTGCAATAATTAAATCAGAGAATTTGTGTGTCCAGTTGGAAATTTCAAGTTGAAAACTGCATCGACAAATATAAAAGTTAATATTGAGCTTAAATAATTTGAATTCATGCGCGTATTCTAAGAGGATTTTAAAATTCTCTTGCGCTTAATCAGATTTACCGTAATCGTTCTCATTTCAATTACAAATACGAAGCGTTTTGGCAAAAGGAAACAGATGTTTTTTGGGAGAAAAACTAAAAATTTTTTTCTAGATAAATCTCTTTTCTGAAAAACCTTGATCCCTTTTCATTTTAATGAAGAAAATGGGACTAAAAAGATATTTGTCGGTAAATTCGGTGAGCCAAAGTTATAAAAGCATTAAAACGGGATTAGCGATGTTAAAGCTATAACCCCAAATTGCGTTTCATTTAATATCAATGATTGTATTTTTGGAATTTAAGCTTATACATTGTTTTCTGTTTAAAAAGCACAATCGTTCTGAATTTATCATACTACGTATGAATATTAATAATTAAAAACATCTCATAATATTTCATTAGTGTAAGTTTATTTCTCGTATAAATATTAAAAAAATTAGTTAGCACTGTCATTTATATTTTTTATTAATTTGACACTCTTTTAAAAACTGTGTTTTGTACAAATTTTTTTTAGCCTAGATTCTAAGAAGCACCAATAAATTTGCTCTAAACGTTAGGGTCTCTAACTCACAAATCGCCTGTTTTACTTGTAGAGAACCATCTAGTCCTTTATGCTAATATCTAATAATATATATAATGTGTATAAAAATCATTTTAATTGATCAAAGATTTTTATTGTAAGCGAATTGATGAAGTTACATTATTCAATATACAGAAATTACATCGATTAAATGAAAACTAATATAAATATAATGTTTGCAGTGCAAAGAAAATACCAATTATTTAATATTTTCAATAATAAATGTCAATTTACGTGCGTATTTCACCGAACAGGTTTAATCAAGTAAATGAAGTCAGTATTGTCCGTGTCATAGCTGATATTCGTTCGCTTTATTCTGCTATAACCGTATTTGAAATTATTAAGAGACAAGGAATTTGACCTAAATATAAGAGCGGTCGATAGTCTTCACTGATTTATAAAAATCTTAATCCGACTATAACATTCTGTATAAATGAGCCTTTCAAATTAAGAAAGAAGCCTCTGGAACTCTATAATAATAAATAAAATCGTACTTCATCTGCTGATTGCAAAAAGTACCATATAAATCGTTAACCTCTATTTAAACTGATATGAGTTTATTAAGATTCATGTACTTTCTGTGCGTATGCATACACATTTTTGCACGCACATATACTAAAATCTAATAAGCTACATTGAGCATAATTATAATACTAGTAGATAAAATGGTTTCTATCTCGATTATGCTTGTGAATTAAGTAGAATCTATCCAATTATTCCAACAAACGTAAATTTACCAGTAACTATTATCACCTTGCTATTCAACAACTGCACGGTTGTTAACTGGGATAGCAAAGTAGATTGTAATTGCATGCGGTCCATGTATTGTTATGCGATACTATTCATTTGATTGCAACAAAGTAGAATTTACTTTGGTTTTACTAAAAGTTTAAATGTTGCTCTATAGTAATATCACTTTTAAACGTAATTCAAAAACGTTGTTAAACATGAAAATAGTTTCATTCAAGAAAATGTGCATTGTGAAAATTCAAAGCAATCGACACACCAGCGCAAACGTGACTTTGGCTTTTTCCGCGAGATAGAATTACCGTATTGCTCGCATTTCAGATCAGTATACATTCAGCATTATATTAATGCAAAATAAAAAGAGAGATCGGTCGACTCGAGTGACTGATATTAAAAAGAATTAAACATTTTGTAGCGCTAGTGAACCTCCCTCCTCCCGCCCTCTCTCTCTCTCTCTCTCTCTCTCTCTCTCTCTCTCTCTCTCTCTCTCTCTCTTTTTCTCTCTGCATCTGCTCCTCAAAACTCGATCGAGCGGCAGCTTTCTGCTTCATATAAAACTGCCAGACGACAGTGCGGAAAAACGAGCCAGGGGAGAAAAGAAAGATGGGAAATAGAGAAAAAAGATCGCTGTTTAGGAAAAGACGAATAAGAAGGAAAGAAGCTTTCAATCTCGCGAAAAAAACGCCTTACGCGCGGGCGTGTTTTCTCTCTCGGTCGCGCGCGCTGATTCATCTCGTTAATTAATCGCTTGATAAAAGCTTATCGATTCGTTCTTGTCATTTTTTTTTTATTTCGTCTCCTTCCCTCAAACGGTGTCGCTAATATGTGTGTATACGTATATGTGTTCGTACAACGGAAGAGAGAGGACGAGAGTGAGATAAGAAAAAGGGAGGGGATTTTGGCTTTGAAAGGTTGCGGGTCGGCCGATTTCTATCAACGGACGACTCGCTGTCTCCCTCGTTTGCGTTTATCTAGTTAATTAATTAATTAGTTTAGCGCGAGGGAGAAGAGAGGAACGGTTTTATGCAGTTTAAGGAAATTACACGAGCGCGGGTGCACGGGCGCGAAGCGTTTTGCATTGGCTTCAATTTGCTTTTACGCGCGACTTCCCTTTCAAGTGAACTTAAACGAATGAGCGTCGTCGACAGCGAGCTTAATGCCGATGTGTGTACGTGCGCGCACAACCAAGCATACAAGCGTTATGCATGTGGTGTATATATCTATAATATGTATGCGTATATTTTATAATTTGTGCATTGAGTATATGATATTCGTTTTTTCTTTTGTTCCGCGTGAAGACAATCGCGAAAATTGACACAATTTAGTTATCAAATAAAGCTAGCATGAAAAAATTAAAAATTAAAGATTATTCATGATGACATTAGATATTTTAGGTAAAAAAAACATATGTTCCAAAACCGCCTCAAATGGTATTTATGTACTATTACATCAATTAGGGTGGAGTGGTACACGAAAGTTTAATTACTTCGCGTATACGCACCTAGCATGCAGATGAAGCGTGTAGTAAAACGTTGCAAAACTTTAAACACAAGTGAAACGCTGCTGTTTCATATTTTGATATTTTGAATAATTTAATTTCTGTCAAGAAATGTAAAACAGACAAAAGTTTATTTTATAATAATTTCATGCTTATTATTTATTCAGTTGGCTACTAATTTATTTTTAATTAGGAAGTATATTTTTATGTATGGATAATTTTAAATAATTAACAAAAATCTTGTTTTATAATAAAATATTCAGTAAAATTTTATTTGTCATACGAAATATATATTACGGAATCTAATTAATGTATATACGCACACACGCGCGCGTGCGCAGACATGCGTATAACGATAACTAATGAGTTCTGCAGTTAATGTAACAAACACATATATAGACCAACTGAAATGAAATTATCAAGGTATAAATAACGCGTGATAATTAAATAATTTCCAATAACGTTCAGCGTAACATATACATTTGCAACATGGAGATATATATTTATTAAAATCATTTTATAATATTATTGACATTATTATTGACATTTGCTGCGAAACAAGGTTCATTTCGCGAAATAATGTAAAAAGTTAATATATTCTATACCGAAATTCTAAAGGAAAACCTTGAATCGAAAAAAATTCATACCCCTAAACATCAGTGGCATTTCACCTTGCTTACATAAAAATTGGATTTTAAAAATGGAGGCCTGCGAGACTCGCAGCTCAGAGAAAATTTAGCGTGAAGATAGGCCGTGCCGCGGGTTTTTCATTTAAAGAAGAAAACGATGTTTTTAGGGCATTCGAGGGCGGCGCCAGCGGGGTGCGGAGGAGGGTAGGAGGGATAGGAGCGAGTGGAGAGGGTGAGGGGGGAGGCTGAACAGGCGGCGCGCACACATATTGCGGTAAGCGCGGCACGTCAAACGGCCCGGCGAGGAATAACTTGGAACGATCCAAACACGCACGCGGGCGCACTGCGAAATTCAAGAGCCGCCGCCGCCGCCGCCGCGATTCTTGCGAGCCGCTGACGTATAAAAAAGGGAAGGGGGGAGCATCCCTTTGCGGAATAAATTTCGCGAAATCTCACCGCGAGGAATCTTGGCACACGAGAGAAATGTCTCTCCCTCCACCCGAGATGTCTTCTTTGCCTCGTGTACTTTTTGTCAGCCGCGACGAGTTGAATTTGAATTTCTCTGTTTTCCTTTCGACGGAGAGGGATGAGCGGAACTCGAGAGACAGAGAGAAATGCCGTATTAAACGCGCGCGCGTGCGCACGCCTATAGTGTTAACGGTAATTCGAGCTTGAGGAGCTCTTGTTCCGGCTTTAATTTACACTTTTTGGCACGTGTGCCGCAGCACGCTTGCCACTCTGTATTTACATTTTTAAGTACTTGAGAAACTATAAAGTGGAGGCTCGCTTTAACGAGTATAAAATATATATATGTGGGCTAAGTCCTCGAATAGCTGGCAACGCTTTAAGTTCGCTCGAGCGAACGATACTTTATCAGCGTTGAATTTTGTTTAGCCAAACGCGCTGCACAGTGCAGCTTCCCTCCGCATATACATACATGTAATCCCCTCGCTTTGCTGGAATTAATCTTCTCTATCCCCAAAATTTCGTTGGTGCAAGTACTGTACACACACACAAGTTTTGCTCTCTTTAATTAGAAAAGATAACGATTGCATTTGTCGGCTGGAAATGCGAAAAGCTCATAAGGGAATTGAAAAAGCTTCTTCCCTTCGGCGGATGAAAAAGCAAAAAGTCATAAGCGTGGCGAATTTACATGGGCAGCACATTTGCGAGAGTATGTATGATGCCAAACGCGCATGTTTAGCCTCCTTATCCGACTATTTTCCGCTTCGTTACAGAGAGAATGCGGTTATATAATTTTGCCAGCATCCGCGAGCCTTGAGCGCACACCTTTTTTGCGCCCCCGCGCTTATCTGGCTTGGTTATAAGGACCCATTTTAATTCTAATTTTTTCGCTTTAGAGGAATATGGTAATAAGGAAGAGTGCCCAGACTGTACTGATTACGCGATTATACCGCGATCGCTGTTCTTTGACTATTAAATCGCGTTTTGATGATGTAGAAGGAGGTTCAAATACACTACCTGTAATTATTGAATGACATTATTTTTAAAACCGAATAGAATCCACTATATTTTGGATAAAAAGACAATTAAAAAATACTTCGTCAAATTTGCTGGTTGTACAATGAAGTTTGACATCTTGAATGTCTTTTTAATGACCAAATTGTAAGTCAAATCATTATCATTTGATAAAGCCGCAGCAACTAATCTGTTTTTCTAAAATGTATGGAACTTGCCGGTGTTTAAAATACACTGCTCACTTATCCTGTTTGAAAAAACAACTTTATGATAAAAGGAGTAAGAAAATGAGATAGTTTATTTAATCTAATACTTCACTTTTAGTTAATATAACAACGTTTAAAAAAAGCAGCTGAAAATCCGAAAAGATTTCCGAGAATGCTGGATAGAGTTAATTAAATGAATTTTTTTTTTATAATATTAATAAAACTATCACGATATTATTGAAGTATATTACGTATTTAAGCGCAAACAAACGTCAGACTGATTATTATTCTCTTTCAAATAACCCATAGAGAGAAAAAACAACCACCTATAAACACTTTATGACATTTGCTGTATAAAGAAAGATAATATAAAAGTGTTGCCATTTAATTAAATGCGCGTTTTTATGAACGCCCCGCGGTTCTCGTGCTGATGACATTTTAAATTACGTTTTTAAATTTTCCCTCTATATATATAACCGAGCTCATTATTCGCAGCATATTTCCGCGAGATATTTTTCAAAAAGCATAATATTTGCTTTCTCCAGCACCCGGACGACCCGGGGAATGTGTATTTTCTCAGTTAAAATCGCGCAGTATTCAGAACCATGACTTTGAGGAAAATTGTATTCCGTCGTTCTGCGTGCCATCAGCCAGTTTCGCGGCTGAAAAAGCTAGAAGCGCCATGAGATATTCCATCAATTTTCCATGAATGGCTGAGACGAAGAATCAGGCAAAACTTTCGGCGACGGCATTCAATCGGCAGAAGAACCGCAGACAATTCGTCATCTGTCACGGCGTGAGATAAGCTGAGTTAAGCTCATTTTTCACGCGGAGCGTTAAGGCACGAAACAAGCCGGCCCACAGAGTAAGCGATTTCTCGCCATGTGGAAGAATCTAAAGTCAGGCAAGGAAAAAGGTAGTTGCGCTTATGCGCGCGCGCGCGTCCGGCAGTCGTCGCGGGACGTATAATGTAAAAGGAAAGTCCCCCGAAGGATCTTCCTGTCCGCGTCAGCGGCGCGGACGAGAGTTGCAAGCTCTTTCCCGCCCGAAAGCTCACCGAGTTTTCTTTGCCGCCAAGAATCTCTCTCTCTCTCTCTCTCTTTCTTTCTCGGCTGAATTACAAGCTTTGCGCGGTTAGTAGGATCTCTTTAGCCGACGTAGCTCGCGCGCGCGCAAAGCCTGTAATTCTTGCAATTCCTCTGAAACTTAAATTATTTTTTCTCGTTTTTCTCACTGAACGATATACCTAACTGTTGAAGGGAAGTTTGAGAGAGGATCCATTTTGCCAACAGATATTATAAGCGCGAGAGCGGATTTACGCACCTATTCGACGTTAAATTTAGAATTAAGACTCGACGTATCGCCGGAACGTGATAACAGGTGACGTGGCTTATCACACGTTCGCCGTTCTCTCGGTATACCTGCTTACTCGTTTCTTTTGTGTTTGGGCGACTTTACTTGTGCTTTGTCAAAATAGTTGCGAAACGAATGAAGTATAATAATAGCGTTCTTCATTGTTACCGTATTTATTCTGTTGATGATGCCGTGAAATAGCCGTGATGATTACGCAACATCCGCTGATAGGAAGCGAAAAAATAATGTAGCAGCCTAACCTCAAAGCCAGCCTTGATGTAGCAGTCCGTTTCGGGACGTTTGAGTTTTTAAATGAAAATATCAATTATATAAAAAGTGTTATTTTCTGATGTTGATGGCCTCACTAGAAAATTTGTATGTATTTTTCGGAAATGAAATTTCAATTTAAAAAAGAATTTTTTAATTTCAAATGAAAACATAGGTACTATTTATTTACAACGGTAAGTAATTAAAATTTGTTTTTAACAATCCGAACTCTCTTTTGTTAATTATTGAATACAACAATGTTTGACAATATCATAATAAAATGTAGAATTCGTTATTCCATTTTACCATGTCAATTTCGATTACAATACAGGAGAATTTAAAAAATAAATGAATAACGTAACAATGTATGCGATAAAATAAATATTAAAAACTCTTTTAAAAATAAGCTTCTGTAAAAATTCCAAAGCCACATGTGGAAAAGTGCATGCGTTGAAATTTACAATGAAACATGAAATGTGTAAACAGACGGTATATTTTCGACAGGGTAGAAAGACCGAGTTCTCTATGAAATTAGGTTACACTTATTATCAATGAGTGGTATATTTAACTTTTTAGTGTGATATTTTTATGCTTTCTCGTAAAAAATAGTAGTATCGCAACAAAAGTTTTATAAATACGTGTGATTCACTTTATTATATACTATAGTAGGTAAGAAATTATTTTAATAGCTGTTCTAAATATAACTTTCAAGCATTAACAAATAAAATAGATTACATTCGACTTTGGAAAATGTAGACGATATTACTACAAAATAAAAACAAATTAAAACATTTTCAGAAAATGGCAGTAAAAGTATCAACAAAATTATATCTTGTTGTACTAGAACATAAACCGAAAGAAAATAATACATCTTTTCTCTTCGACAAATATATAAAGATATATCTTTGTCATTTTATTTCTAGCAGCTTATTGACCTACAGCAGTTTGCAGTTTGTGAAATATGACGTCATTAAAATTGCCAACTGCGCCTGGCGATGCGGAATTGCAACCAGTATTTAAATTTTCACGTAGTTTAATCGGCGCAAGGTATACGCGGCGGACGTCGTTGTTCAATTTTCTATAATTATCACGGATTCGTCTTGTTCGTTACAAAACTCTGCAGAGGGAATATAACTGTCGTTTACTGCGTGAAATAACTCAATTCTAATCTGATCAATTTTTTATGAGAAATACGTCGTAAATAGAGGCTTTATAGATAACCTAGTAATACCCATGAAAAACGATGTACATACGTGACCACAATTCGAGTAATCTTTAGCGCGCAATTTTTCCTGCAGCACAACATATTCATGGCTTTATGAATTGTGAATAAAGTTTATTTGAAAATCAAAGTACATCAATCTACATTATAATATTTTCGTATTTAACGAGTCGAATCATACATATATAACCTGATTTTCTTTATAAATTTCCCGGGTATCATTAATAATAATTTCATATTTGCACATTCTAGTACTTTTGTAATAACCCTAATTTACGTATCTTAAATTTACGATAAATATTAAAATGTAAAGGCTGGTAGGTTTTCTGCTATAAGTAGGTAACAGAATCTAAAAAAATGCATAGGTGCAAGTTTTTTTGCGAATTCTTGATGTTAAAAGCTCCACGTCAAACTAAAAATACTTTATAGTTACACTGAAATTATAATAAAGCTTTTACACCTTTCCTTTCACTAACCTCGTATATACCTATAATACCAAGCCTCTACACATCCATTCTATTTTTTCTCTGTCCCAAACCTATCCGTAATACATACTCCCAAGCCATTATTTTTGCCTCTACTCCAGTTTAACATTTATTAATATTAACAAACCCTATAGTCCTCCCGTGAAAAGCCCGCAGCATCCGTGAATACATTTCGCAAGCACATCCCTTCCCAGGTCTACATATCCAAGTATATACATATATACATCTCCGAAAGCTCTAAAGCTCTAACAATTTTTTACAAGCGGCTGCGCGAATCTTGAAAGTCAAATAAAGAAAAGGAGATCCTTCCTCCCGCCTACTCCCCACCCCGTTATACACGGAAAAATTTTCAGGGGTCAGGGCCTCGCCGCGAATGCAGGCAGGCGTGCACGCTTGCGAGCGTCGTGATTAATCGTCGCGCCACGCGATTCCTTATCTGCCCCCCTTGCCCCCTTCTCTCTCCGCCCCGAAGATTCACATAGTGAGTAGGTATATAAGTATAGTCCGCCGACGCGACTTTTTTCGTCGTGCGCGCGCGCGCGCCTCCGCCTAATAATAAATCCTAGACTCACGCAAGGAAGGGGGGAGTGTACAAGGGGGGCCGAGAGAAAAGCTCAGTAACGGCGGGAGGAGCGTCGATTTTGATTTCCGAGCGCGGCTCGCGTGCGTCGGGAATCAAGGTCGGCCCCATCGGCCGTATTAGCTTTCTTTCTTTTTTTTTATGGATCTAACGGCACTCCGCGGCTTTTCCTAATGTAAAAATCGTTATTAGAGAACGTCGCAAGGGCTGCGCCAACTCTTTCTCTCCTCGGGACGATCTGCCGCCCGCACTGTATAAACAACCGAGACGATCTGTCGGTTATCGTTGTGCAACAAGCTATATATATTCAAAGTGTGTATAGCGAGGTTTGTTGATACAAATATTGATCGGTGAAGACCGAAAGAGAGCCGCCGCGAGCGCGCGCGAGAGGTAGCGCAAGCGCGTGTTATTATCGCGCGCGAGGGGTACAACACAATACACTCGCGCGCGGCTAATAATACACCCCCGGGGCAGGGAGAAGGGGACGTACTCGCGATCATAAAACACACACACACACACACACACGCATAGTCGAGAAGAAGAAAGTTAAGTAAAGAAGAAGAAAGCTGCGAGACTGACCTTCTTGACCTGAAAGTGCTCGGAGCGCAGCGTCTCGACGATCTCCTGCTCCGGCCTGTTGACCTGTTGAGCCACCGAGGATCGGAACCCGTCGAGCACCCCCTTGAACGTGAACTTCTTCATCTTGGCGGACGCGCTCCGGCTCGCCGCCGGGGACTGCTGCTCGCCCTCTCGCCCGGCCAGGGTGTCTTCTGTCCTCCGCGCTCTTATCGTCCCTTACTCTCTCTCTCTCCGCTCGCTCTCGCTCGCACCCTCTCTATCTCTGCAGTCTGTCCTTCGGCGTAGCGTCTCACATGTGCTCCAGAGTCTGAGAGTCGCGCGCGCGCACCAGGAGCGGCCTCCGCCGGGATATACACACTTGGACACACAAACACAGGCAGGAGGAGGAGGAGGAGGCGGCTACTGCTGTCGCGGACACGCACGCGCACACACGCGCACTAACGCGCGGCGCTCTCTCACGGGGACGGGCTGCTGGTGCTGCTGCTGCTGGCGTCGTCGCCGCCCTCGTCGCTACCGGCGCTGCTGCTGTCACTGCGACCTCCTGCAGATGATGATCCGAGCGCGCGCGCGCTCCTCGCCGTCGGCATGTCCGTCCGCGCGTCTATCTATATCACCTTTGGCGGCGGCCTTGTGCAGCCTGCATGAGAGAGTAGCGCTGTGCGCCTTACTTACTTACTCTTTTTCCCCCCTTTTCTCGCTCTCACACTCACCTCCTCCGCGCACGGTATATATCGCGCTCGTGTAGGTGGATGTAAGTGTATATACGTATACACGCGCGCGCGCACACGGAATTGTGTACCTGCTAACTCCGAATCACCGTCAGTCTGGCATGTATATGTATATATGCAGGTGCAACGTCACTTTTTCCGCGCGGAAGAGCGATAATCCGCCTTCCGCATCTTTCCAGTCTCTTTAAACGCGTGTTGTCGACGGAGAGAGGCTATATTTGTGCCGTGCTGTCCTCTACGAGTATTATCGTAGCGCACACATATATAGATACACACACACTTAGCGCGCACTCGTTCTGCGCACACGTGGAAAACGGCGAACTCTGCTGTCAGCGTGGACTCGGCCTGTATCTACTGCTCCGGTGCTGCTGGTGCGGCTGCTGCTGCTGCTGCTGCTGGCGAGCGAGAACTGCTGGACGGCTGTGTGTGCTCCGTTCCGTGGCGGGGACACACGCGCACTCTCTCTCGCACTCGCGTGCTGCTGCTGCTGCTTCTCTGCGCGCGCGCCCGTTTTCTCCCTCCGGCGTGCGCGAGCAAGCGAGCGACACGGCAATGCAGTGTTGTTTAATCGTGCCAGATCAATAACTGGCAACAGGCTCGCGAGCGAGAGAGACGGAGTCGCAGAGAGCCAAAAGCCGAGTACGCATGACGTCGGCACTCCGCATGCGCGCTATACCACACGACGACGACGACGACCAGCAGCAGCAGCAGCTCGTGCGGCCTCTCTATGCCCCCTTCTCTTTTCTCTATCTCGCTCAGCTGCGCGTGTTCGAGAGGCTTCGGGAGTGACCGTCGTGTAACCAGTCACGCGTCGTTTCGTGATACAAGCGAGCATATACAGAGAGATAGTATGCGGGCTGTGCGTTATATGTGCGGTGAGGGTGCAGAGGAAAGGGATGGGGCGAGAGAGAGAGAGAGAGAGAGAGAGAGCTTGAGCTTACGAAAAGCTCGCCGCAGCTCACGAGAGGCGCGAGAGGATATAGTTCTCGGATACGGCTGGAGGCGGCACTGGAGTGTACGGGCCACGACGACGAGGCTTAAGGCGCTCATCCACTTGGATACGAGTGCGCATAAGCTATAATCTCGTAGAGAGTTTTAGCTAGTTTTTCAGAAATTGATATATATTCGATGTTTGTACTGAATTTCGCGAAATCGAAAGTCGCTGTGCAGTGAAATAAAACACACGTCGTGTTTCATACACACCGCTGATTAAATATGCCGAGTGCGCGATAAAGATTCGCGAGGTTGTGCACCGGCGGTTGGATCGGAGCGCGCTGAATAGAATATCAAATGAAATAATACAATTTATTGGAGTGATAAGAAGCGCTGAGTCTTTCCAAATGTCTCGATGCCGGAAATTTCCTTGATTTTCGAACACTTAATTTTTCAGAGATATTGTAGTTTCCGTTTTATGCTGAATTTTCACAGAAGTTCTGATATAAATGGTTGCCCAAAAATATGAGTTTCTAGAGAGATACGTTATGAATAAATCAGAAGCAACAAATATATATAGTTCTCCAATTCTTCATTGTACTTTCGCCCGCGCCAACTTCAGCGTAACGCGCATAATGGTACTTATATGAGGAATTCTACAAGAAATCGACTCGTAGACGTTAAAAAAATTAAAAAAAATTAAAGGCATACCATTCTAACAATTTTTTTTATCTACTCCATAAAGTTAAATTAATGAAAACCCCATCACATGTATATTAGTTAAAATTACTCCACCGTAGAATTAGTGGATATTTACTAGTTCATATAGTGAATTTTCACTAATTGAACCTTAGAGAGTATACGCCATATAATAGACAAGATAAATGTTGAACCTACAAAAACAGTCTGGCGGAACTGATTTGCCAATATTAAGCACCCATGCAAAGAGGCGCACGAATTTTGAAAAGAAAGAAAATTATCATAGAAGAAGAGTTTTAATTTAAATTAAAATCGTTAAGATCGGAAGCTCCTGTGCAAAGTTACGTATATTTAAAAATGGCGAAAAATCACAAGAAATTATGAAAACCTTGCACAGGAACTTCTGATTTTAATGATACTTAGCTTAAATTAAAACTCTTTTCTTCTACTTTAATTGTCTGTTTTCGCGCCGTTTTGTTGCTCCTTGAGAGCTTAATACTGGCTATTATCAGTGACTGCTTTTCGTGCATTTTTCATGTGTTCAATTCTCGTAAGAAAATGTTGTGTGCAGTTATAATATAATGTCACATAACTTTTTTGTGGGTTAACAGTTTTTTTCATCTATTATAAATATTACGATCTATAGAACAAGAAGAAAATTGTTGCAGAGGTGTGCCAGCATCAAGCTTTTTTTCTTCAAACGTCTTATAGTAGATTTTTCGTGGAATTCTTTATATATATTCACAAAAATTTTTGTTCGTATACCGATATAACGCGCTCGTAAACACGCGCGCGCGCGAACGATATCGGCCGTCGGCTGCACACATATATATATATATATATGCAAAAGCTCATGACGCAATGCACTGACTATGCAATGAGACAGTGGCCACGTGCTGCACGCGCGGTAAGTAGTGCGCCCGCTGAAAAAGGACTCACATACGCGCATGCGCATCCTTGCACACACTAAGTACATCTACATCATGCTGCCTGCTTATATGACGCCTAATAACGCTACAGTCGTCCGTTTTAGAAAAGAGCAAACCGTATTGTAGAGCTCATCAGCGCCGATCCGCTTAGAATTCAATCGAACAGGAATTATTCCTACAGAAAGCTAGGTGTATATATATCCTTCAACGAAAAGTGTCGTCAAGTACTTAGCACTACACCGGAGCGAGGCGAGGACCGTGACACGTGTCCCCCCTTCCCACTCCTCTCTCATACTCTCTGGCTCTGTTTGTGCATTTGGGTTTCGCAATAATGACACTATACGAAGCTGCTAATTTTTGTCAATTTCGGAGCTGGATATATGTGAGGAGATGAGATGATTCTAATGAAGCAAAACATAGGCGAAAAATAAAGTCGCAATGTGTTTATCAGTTCGACTTTGGAGCTTTGCGCGATGCTCACTAGGTATAGAATAGCCTCGCGATAAGGAGTGTGTGTGGGCATAACAAATAGGTGTTACCGTGCTACACGACAGCGCTACACCAGCCTGATTTCAGATAATACAGCTCGCAGACACTTAGCCGTGATATATCTATTCTGAAACGTTATGAATCGCAATTATTTTACATGAAATCTATAGGCACATTTTGCGGCGAAAAGTAACTGTAATTATTGTTAGAATTTCTCGTGAAACATTTAATAAAATTATCTGTATTTTATTATAATGTATAATTTGGAATAAAAAATATTTTACATATAAAAGTGAATACGATTACGTCAAGTAATTCAATTAAATTGTAAAACGAATAATTATTGCAATTCGATAAATATTTTACAATAATAAACGTTTTACAAAATTACTGATTTTATTGCCTATTTTTGACATCATCTAATTTATAAAATGTAATAATTGTATAAAACAAACGAACAATTAAATTTATTTATTTCAAATGAACACGTTGGTATAGTGATGTTTGGTACAACTTGATCACTGCAATAATCGACTATTTACAAAATTAGGATAGAACAAGTCCACGCAGTCAGAAACGGTCAATAATGCATCGTAGAGAACGTGACTGCCTTGAACCGAGATTGACCATTCCGTCTTATCGCGCTGCTAACGGCACACAACCTTATTATACGCACCGACAGATTTTAATTTACGAACCATAATTTTAATCTTTGGCAAACTTTTTTTATTTAAATCCTGATATCCATCATATATATTTTACTCAAAGTTGTACGAATGGCCGTACATAGATGTGAAATTATGCATATAATAATAAATTATTTTTTGGGATCTTCAATATTTATTTATAAATTAATTATAATAAAAAAATTTGATCGAAAAAACTTAATAGTTTAATCTACTTATGTTTATTATTTTATATTCAACCTAATTTGGGTAGTATAGAGATAAACATTTTTGTTCGATAAGTAGATACGGATAGGGTTTGGTCAGACTTTCGATCATACTTTATGGCATATAAGTGCAAATCCAGCGAAATCTGCGACGAAACCATAAATGTCGTTTTGAAAATTTTGTTTTGAGCACACTTATCACACTTGGTTTTACTTCTTGTTTGTAGTATATGTATATAAGAGAAATTCGTGGTTGAACATGGTCCATTGAATGGTATACTTTTTCTAGAACAACTTCTTACTTTTTATGAAAATGGCAAAAAAAGCCCTTTTCTTCGAACCTCAACCATTTAGCACAGAAACAATCTAATCGAAGTTTCAAAAATGAAATTAAAACTAGTAAAAAGAGCTTCAATTCCTTTTTTAAGAAATTAAAAAATGTTGATTCCTTCAAAAGTTACAAGGGTTTCAAGTTGAACATCGAAAAGGCATAAAAATGCTCTCAAAGTTGCGACGCTGACGATTCATGCTATTTCTGCATTCTGAGGTTCTAAGAGAATGGCTTTTTTGCCATTTTTTAAAAAGTAAGAAGTTGTTCTACAAAAAGTATACCATTCGATGGACGCTGTACAGCAGCGAATTTCTCTTACATATACTACAAACAAGAAGAAAAACCAAGTGTGATAGGTGTGCTCGAAAAAAATTTTTCAAAACCACATTTCGGGTTTCGTCGCAGATTTCGCTGGATTTGCACATAAGTGATGACATGGATGTACAATTCTCAAAAAAAAATTTCCCGTTATTCTTACACCTCTGTGAGAACTGCAAGCTAATATGCAACAAATAGTGTGAAAATTAAGTGGCTATTGCAAACGTACAAATCACGATAGAGAAGTCTTTAGTAGCTCTTAATGTATACATAAAGAACAAGATACTGGACTAATTAAAGCAAATCTTATTTTTTCAGCATTTAACTAAGACTTCACCCTTTAAGGTTGTATTGGCTATATCGTCCGTCAAAAGTTAGTCCATTACTTGAAATATCAATAATTTACTATTATGAACGATATTTTACTTATTTTGGATTAACAGCTTTATCAAGGTACACGAGACACAGAGTTTAAGCCTTCAAAACCGAAAACCGGACGAAAATTTGTGAAGTATTTCGACTTTTAAAAAATATATGTCTTGACAAATTTTTTATTTCATTCAAAATAATGGTGCATCTTCAAATTTTATTCAATTCTTATTTTAGTGGTCATATATTGTTCGGGGGAGAATTCCTAACAGATCGCAGAACTCAGAAATAAAAAACATGTCTTGACTAATTATTTAACTTAGGTTTTCCAAAAAGAGATCACTTTTCAAGTTAACTGTACTTCTGAAAATGTTTAATTATTTGAAACAGAAAAAATGTTTAATATCACAGAGTTCCGAGATCTGTTAGGAATTCTTCTCCGAACAATATAAGACCAAAAAAATAAGAATTGAATAAAATTTGAAGATGCGACATTATTTTGAATGAAAATGTATCAAGACATCTAATTTTTAAAAGTCGAAATACTTCACAAATTTTCGTCCGATTTTCGGTTTTGGAGGCTTAAACTCTTTGCCTGGTGTATTTTTATAAACATATTAAACATAAAGTGATAAATACGGTTTGGTAATTAATTACATTGATAATCTTTAGTAATGCTGACTCGCGACTTGGAAAACCTTAATCACAACCCGGATTCTTTTCACGGTTTTGCTTGTAATATCGACGACACGAGTAAAAAGAACAGCAACGTACCTAAGTAATTGTAACGAAAAGTGGAAAATATTCGATACAATTTTTATCGATAAAGACAATAAAAGGAAAAAGACCCCGCCTGGATAATAAATGGATTCAATGTGTAATGAATAACCTGCGATAGTGAGGGAGCAGATGCGCGCGCGACTATAAGCTTATCCCCGCATTCTCCGCAATTCGACAGCGATGCGACAGGACAAGTAGGACGCGGCTGTTTCAATCAGCACTCGAAGTGATTCGAGAAGCGTATTATTGACAATGCGTGCATGCCACGCCGGACGTATCTATAGGTTGTACGCACATCTCAGACAATATACTGCACGCTGCGTATGACTGACGCGCCAGGATAATAATAACGAATACTAGAGGGGTCTGTGTTTCGCAAAAGGGTTAAAATATTATATGTTAAGTAGTGTGGAGATCAATTATAATTTCGAATAAATGATAATATTTTACTCTTTATTGATCTGAATGAAAATCCTTTTCCGATTTAAACGACTCAAATATTTATATATATTTATGTTTACACAGTAAAAGATTTGTGTTACAAAATTTATAATATTAAGCTCATGATTTGTAATGTTATATATGTCAGTAAGATGAGTTTCAATAATAATAATTATTGCTTTAAGATATTTCGTCTACGGTCCATTATATTCTTGTTACTATATATGTTATTGTTCATGCACAGAAATTAGTAAGTGATTTTTTTCTAGAACTTTAAAAAGCTCATTTTGACGGTTTGTAATGGAATTGGCTCGTTTTTAATCATTTCCATTCCATATCTTTGTGCGTGATAACAATCCTAAATAAAACTAGGTAAGTAAAGTTTACTGTAAGAGTGAACTTTATGTATTGGGGTACAGATTAAATTTTTTATATAAATTTTCGTAATCGTGTGTGTGCCGGTTAAATGGAACAGGGAATTTAAATGCCATAAACCTTAGGAACGTGTGATTTACTTGTTCGATAAACTGAGCTATATATATTTCACGCGTGGAGACCAAATGGCCGGTGAGGCACAATTTAAAATTGAACATACTTAAGAAACAATTTTGAATAGTCGATGGGGAGGGTCAACCCTTGAAATAAAAAACACACCACTTCACATATTAACGTTCCA
>UXGD01002329.1:0-26816 GCA_900474315.1 Torymus auratus | reverse complement strand
ACAAGTGCTAAATAACTTTCGAAGAATATTTTTACGAATGTACGAATATTCGACACCAAACAGATTTTACAGTACAGGAACAGCCTGTTTTCTTTACTTGGACAGTTTCGAATATATATACTGTCTAACTTTAGCAGACGATACATTAATGATTCTAAAATTGTCAAAATTTGTAAAATATTTTCTGAATTCACGAAACTTTTATGTACGGCGAAAAGTACCAAAATTTATTCGACTCGGAAATATACGTTCTGTGATGTATGTATTTCTAGAACAATTAATTATAAACGACCCGAAGTAGAAGACAATAGTCCCGTGTGCTTTGTAAACATTTAGATTGGAGTAAATATGCGTTCATCAAGTAGAACTCTAAAAATCGTGTTACGTCACACGAAGCTACTGACACAGTTTGACATTTGGCCGCGATGACGTTATGCGAAATACTTACTTCTTATTCAACTTGATCACGATTTTATAAAATGAAATGTGTATATTAAAAAATGCGGGTATGATGGTAACTTGTAATTCAGCTTTTTGTTTTTTTGGGCATCATCAGAATTATGAAAGTATAAAGTCCACAGTACGTCAAACTTAAAAGTTAAAATCTTGTACGATATAATATGCTTCGATATATAATTGATGAAAAAGCTTCGAAAATTCAAGACGCTTTTGAAAAGTATTTTCAGTTTGGAAAATAGCATTTGGCTAGATTTCTACTTTCGCTTGATTGATAAACATTATATAGAATATTTTCATTTTATGAATGAGTTTTCCTGCTCTAAAAATGATGTGTAAATGTAAGTGAGCACGGTTAAAAACTCTGACGGTTGTTAAAAAAAATCCTACACAAATGTAAAATAAATACGAAATCTACAACACATGTCGATCTTTCATGACTATACTATACCCGAATCCTGTATGCTTTCCTCATGATAACTCTTCATCACAACAACATTTCTGCTGCGTTTCTTTTTGGACAAAATTTGTGTTTAAAAACATTATATTTTCAAGTACTTATGTGCTACAAAAAAATTTACTAGGGACGTGGCCTGAGGCCGATAACCATTGGAAGAAAGAAAAAAAAATATATATAATTTGTATTTTTAGAAATAAAAGAATTTTTCAACCCTTCATACTAAAAATTTTGAATTAAAACTGACCTTTTATAATCCATATCAGGAATAATTTTTTCATTCCGCAGTAGCTACATCTATTCTGCTCGAATCCGAGCACTTTTCCAAACATTCAAAAGAAAAAAAGCTTGCAAGCTCGCTCCTCAGCCAACCTAGACAAAAAATTGCTCCAAAACTCCAGTACTTACTTATTCCTAAATTGAAATTTCCCGGTAGTGCTTGGACTAAACATTTCTCGATCTCTCTGGCAGTTTCCGTCGCGTCGGTTTTGCGCGCGACGAACCCTCGCGCCATCTGTACCGCGGACAATACCTATACACGGCGGCCCATCCTAGAAAACCGCACATACACTCACACTGCACACATACCTACAACGAGCTAGCTTCAAGCTGACGAAGAAATAATTTAAGGCGCGCGGGATTAGAGAGAGATGGGAGTACTTATGACTGCGCGGTGCGCGAATACCTTTCACAATTGCAGGCGCAGAGAGAGCGAGAGATCAGAGAGAGAGCGAGAGAGAGGTGCATGGATGAATAGATATATGTATATGAAGTGTATATGTGTGCACAGGGCCATGATACGCGTGCGCGAATGCGAAATCAAGACGGAGAGATGTATATATAGTACGCAAACGTGAGAGAAAGAGAGAGAGAATATATCTATGCTATATAGGTATATAGAAGAATATAGTATACCTACCACCGCGCGCATATACCAGCAGCACTGCGTGTGCGCGCGCGCGATAGAGAGAGAGAGAGACAGCATCATATTATATACATATACACCCATATTACTCACACGAACTCCGGCCCTTTTTTCTTGCTGTACCCGTGTGCGTCTCTCTCGTGGTCTCTCTCTTTCTTTTTCTCTCACTCTCTCCCTCTCTCTCTCCTTTCCCTCGTCTCTCAACACACACCCGCGTGCAGTACAGCGAGCGAGCAAGCGAGCGCGCGCGTTAACCCACACAGCACGTCGTCCGCGACGACGACGACGACGTTTACGAGGACGAGGACGACGACATCGTCACCGAGTAGCACAATAACCATCATCGTTGGCGGTCGCAGGGTGGCCCTCCCGTATTTTCGCCTCGGGCCGCGCAGCACGTCTCGACGACGACGAGCGCAGCAGCAAGCAGGACCGCACACTACAGCGGCTACCTGCGATAACAGCAGCAGCAGCAGCAGTATAACGGCGACGACGAAGACGACGACGACTACGGCGGCGGCTTCGCAACAGAGTCGCCGAGGCGGCCGAGGCGGTGGGCTTTAATGGATCCGAAGATCGGCTGGTATCAGCCGGAGCAGTTCGGTCCCGCCAAGGACCTGTGGTTGCACATTTGGGAGACCGGCAAGGAGCTCGACAATCTCACCCTCAAGCATCCGCCGCCCGGGCAGCAGTCGCAGCAGGGGCAGGATCAGCAGGGTAGCACGATAACGGGCGCCACGACTACGACGACGACGGCCGCGACAACGGTCACGACGAACGCGGTTCTGGTAATGACTATGATTATGATTATATGCGGTACTTCCCGCGCCTTAGAGAGTGTTTCCTCCCTCGCAAGCACACTGGAGCGCGCGTGCAGCGAGCATCAAGAGCGCCAAGTGTGTACTCAACAGCTAGCTAAGCTAGTCTTCTTCTGCTCGCGGCTATCGCGCGCGCGGTGTGCTGTCTGTGGAGTATCACGCTTCATATTCTCCCTTGCTCGCGTCATCGCACTTGCTTCTTTCCTTATATATACTTGGTATATTTACGCTAGATTTTCGTACTTATCCTATAAGTAATTAATTGTTATACATCTGAGTTAACTTGAGTTATCTCGGTGTCGAGAGGTGCGCGCGTGGTTTTGCTTACTCGGTGTGTTTTTTATACTCTCTTGGATGCGGCAGGGCGGCGGCGGCGGCGGCACGATGATGAACGCCAAGAACAGCACGCTGCAGGATTTCCTGCCTCTGGACTCGACGACCACGACGATGCTGAACAACAGGCAGATGGACGGCACGAGGACGGGCCAGCAACAGCAGCAGAATTCGAACAACAGCTACTACAACCCATCGAGGAGGAAAAACGAAAACCGCGCGAGTACTTACGGGATGAACTACAACTACGAGGCTCTTGTCGGGGTCTTTGGTGGCTGTCCCTGGCGAATCCCCAACAAGCACTACTCCAAGGGCGTACTTGGGTATGCGTACCATCTTTTATCTAGCTTGTTTAGTCCTTACTCTGGTTGCTTTTCTGAATTTTGCGTGGCGAGGAGGTCGCGGCTTGGATGCTCGAATTGAGGTTAGGTATGTCACATGGCTCAGCTGCTGGCGGTACTTTAGAGCTATATTTGGCGGGGAAATGCCGTTTTTCCGGTCAATTTGCCCTTGGTAGATTGTCAAACTCCGGTATCTTTGATTTTGTGTGCCCACTGATAATGCCGTGGGTCATTGGGGCTTATTAATTGTGAAATATGTTGAGCGCAGGATTTCAGCGTTAAATAATGTCTGTTTGCAGATTGCACGAGGAGATTGAAGCCTTCTTCACTTACATGTGTCCGTCAAATGAAGAACACAGTCTTCGATTGCGAGTGATAAAGAGAATAGAACAAGTGATATATGATCTTTGGCCAGACTCTAAAGTAGAGATATTCGGGAGCTTTCGCACTGGATTATATCTACCCACAAGGTAGCTTTCTACTCGCCAATCATGAATTGTTTGCTGAGAGCTTGGAAAGTGCGTTATTACAAAATGCGTTGTTTCTCTTTTTGCAGTGATATCGATCTTGTTGTGATAGGAATGTGGACAAACCTTCCACTGCACACACTCGAAAGAGCTTTAATTGATCAAAATATTGTTGAGCCATCTTCCGTCAAAGTATTAGATAGAGCATCAGTTCCAATTGTCAAGCTTACAGATAAAGAGACTGAAATTAAGGTGGACATTAGTTTTAATATGAATAATGGTGTCAAGTCAGCAGAATTAATTAAGACTTTCAAAAGGCAGTATCCTGCTCTTGAAAAGTTGGTGATGGTACTCAAGCAATTTTTATTGCAAAGAGATCTCAATGAAGTTTTCACTGGTGGTATCTCTTCATATAGCTTAATTCTCATGACTATTAGCTTTTTACAGGTAAAATTTTATGCAAACTAAATTGCAGACTTTCTTACACTTCTCTTTTAAGGTTTGACCATTTTTAACAATTTCTATTTTTATGTTTATAGTTGCATCCTAGGACGAATATCAACAGTTCTGAGGTAAACTTGGGGGTATTACTAATAGAATTTCTCGAGTTATATGGCAGAAAGTTTAACTATGTCAAAACTGGCATTCGCGTAAAAGGTGGTGGTACTTACATATCAAAAGAAGAGGTAATTTCGCAAAATTAAAAAATTGTTATAACTGCTATGTCGATAAGTGTTTTATACATTATTATTGTCATGATATTGTAGGTTCAAAGAGACATGATTGATGGACACAGACCATCTTTACTTTGTATAGAAGATCCACTCACACCAGGTAATGATATTGGACGTAGTAGTTATGGTGCGTTATATGTTAAAGATGCCTTTGACTGGGCCTATCATGTACTTTCACAAGCAGTCAATCCTCTCAATATTCTAGTCAACGATGCAAACAAAGTCAGGTAAGACTGGAAACTCAGTGAAATTGTAATTAAAGTTTGCATTTTAAATTTATCTACATATAATTAAAATTTTTAGTATATTGGGAAGAATAATTAGAGTAACAGACGAAGTTATAGATTATCGAAAATGGATAAAAGAGACATTCCCTGTACCTCCAGAAGATTCTCTCTCTAGTTCTTCTGATGCATCCACCCTTTCAGCTCCTCCAAGTGAATCGGTAATGATATTTATTCACTTTTTTATGACATGCCCAAACTTCAACTTTCTGAAGTGCTTTACTAACAAAATTAACTAAATTTTAGGAATCAGAATGCAGTAGAGGAAACTCACCAAATACTGGAGAAAAAAATGAGGATAAAAATAAAGACAGGCATTTATATAACAATCAGCAATCTCATGGCCATCTCGCATACAAAAAATCATACAAACCTACTCATGGTAAATATTATTAAAACCCAAAACAGATTTAAAAATCTATAAGCATAAAATTATAATTCCATTTCCATATTTCAGTAAATCACCGTGGGGATTACACGCGCAGTATAAGCAATCACACAGGTGGACATGGTAAAACGAAAAACAATCAGCACAATACTAACAATAATGATAATAATAATGGTAATCAAAGTCCAGGTTCGAGACTGCATTCGATGAAACGTAAAAAGCAATGCATCACAGCCCGCGGCCCAGGGGACTGTGTGCGGTGATGAAGCGTACTCCGTTTTTCTGCGTAATCTTATTCTTTTTAAGGATCAACTAACTCGGTCGAATCGTCTGAGGGCAAATATCTAAATAGCAATACTGGTAAACAGTCCGATATCATTAACTAAATCGAAATAAGCGTTTTACATACATTTTTGTCGAATCGGTGTAAGATTTTTGTACGAGAAGAGCATTTGAGTCGTTAATGAGCGTCATATTTTTATTAGTTTTCTAGCGCACGGAAAGTATCGTTCAGATAGGCCGTTTTATTCCCTTCTTTCCCCCCCTTTATTTACTCCCCATTTAATCTTAACGAACGCGCGCGCCATTGTTAGAACGAATTTCATTTTATTATTGTGCATTCAAGTATGCCAATCGATCTCGAATGATGGTAGGGATGGATTACGCATGTGTTTGCGCTTGATTTGCTCCCAAGTTGTTGCGAGTATAATATGTATATGTTAATAATTGATCAACGTGTGGGCTAATTTCAAATGAACTGCCGGTACTTTGGATATCTGGACATATAATCTAGAAAACGAAAAAAAAAAAAAAAAAGTAGAGAAATGACATTCTTGCGGTATTGTGCACACATTTTAAATGAAAACTAGCAACTGTGTTCAACCGTTTCACGTGACATAATTATCGAAAATATTCTGCCTGGCACTGGCGTACTAGAAAAAAATCTTTTATTTCTAATGTCACAGTTCTTCGTAAGACTTTGCGAAATACATGCCAGGAGATAAAAGAGATACTGATAGTTACGATAAAGACTTAGTTTTCTATATGAAACTATATTCTTATAAAATATCAGAAAGCATGAAAAAGGTAAAAAAAAAAAAAAAAAAATATGAAAAAAGAATGGTGATAACGCAGGACTTGCCTAATGTATATAATGTAATATAAACTCTCGAGATACCAAGCATTACGAGTCTTACGCAGTTACCCTAGTGAAAGTTTTTATTTTGAGTGTAATTAAATTAAGAAAAAGGAGGAAGAAAAAAAGTCTTAAGTACCTCTTGAAATGAGAGTTTCAACATATGGACAAGCAGATCCATAAATTTATTATTCGCGAAATAATGTTGACTAAACGACTTGATTTTTCTTTTGTATAATATTGCTTTTCCTCCTACATGTACAGAGCACTTTGTACAGTTATTATTGTTTATTTTCTAGAACGTTATTACCGAATCTTGTATATGTGAACGCCAGTTTTTTCAGTGACTGTACTTCCATGTACGAGCCTAAAAAACTACACGTCAACTCTGCTATATGTAACTTGATATAACGTGTACAAAGTTACGGAAGACTGTATGCATAAAATTAAGCGGTCTTTGTAAGATATCGACTTTATTTATATACAATACTGTATCATAATCTCAAGTACAAACATATAGTTCGTTACGTTTCGTAATAAAATAAAAAACTACAGCCCGCAAAAAAAAAAAATTCACTTAAAAAAAAAGACGTTTCCCATAAGTCAATATAAGCATTTGTAAATTTTTTTCAATTAACTTTCACTGATTGCTTAATACTCAATTTTGCCATTTTGTATAGAAGGACTCCTTCCTTTTCTAATGAATTTCACATATTTAGCAATCATATTTGTTGTGTTTATAGCTTCTTTTTTAATATTTATGATTTTTCTGATTATTTATTAAAAATGTACTGTAAAAAATGTATAGATAGAAATAAAATTGTTTTAATTTTACACATGACATTCTACATGAATAATTTATTCCTCCTTTATATACCACAAAACAAATTTTATTTACAGAAATATAATAACACAATAGTTTTCAACTTCTTTTTACAAAATTTATTTCTCTTCAATATACATACAAGCTCTGAAATTATGTATAGTACACAAGTTGTAGATTATTGGAAATAATGGTAATTGGCACTATATGCTATAAATTATTCTTACAATTCAAAAATCTTCATATTTCACTATCAATTTCGATGAATGTTTCTCTATAATATCAGTTTAAAGTGCCTGCTGAAACAATAACAGACTTTTTGTTTATATTCAAGTTGTAGCTGTTAACTTATGAACACTTGACTAAGAGTCTCAGTTATAATCTAAAATATTATTATCATTATTATAAGAAACAAAAAATATAACAGTAAATAGAATGAAACATTATATTAATTTTCAAAAATTCATTATTAAAACAACATATATACTTAGATTTCTTTTTTTCTCCTCATAATACAAATAAATCGAAAAATATATCAAAAATATGGAATGAGCGATTAAATTTGCAAAATCATTTTAAAAAGTCGAAAGAATTAATCGACAACATAATATTTTCATCTTCTTATTTTTTCTTAAAAGTCTCGCAAGAAAAGCATAAAATAGTTATATTTCTTTTACAAATTCATTATAATCAACTCGAGTCAATCGAGCTAGCTCGGCAACAACAAAGAAAACCATATTTCAACCATGATTTTCTCGTGAAAATTCCTTCGTTCTCCCTTCCTCTCTCTCTCTCATTTCCTCAGACAGGACAGTGCGGCAAATATCCAAGACAGTTGTCGGCTCCGCAGCAGCAGGTCGTCTCGCTCAGATTCTGGACGGAATTGTCCGCACCGCCGCTGTAATCAAAAGTAATCTCTTCGTCCACAGCGATATCCTCGATAGCGAAGAGGCACAGCCGTGGCACAACAATGTCAACGCGCACAGGCATTAGCTGGGCGTTCGGTCGACAGCTGTGATTCGCGTAGCGGCCAATGTTGCCGAATAGTCCGGGATCGATGCAGGTCGTCGTGACGCTGTCTTCGCCAACGTGCTCTCTTACCACAAGCACGTAGTTCATGAGGCCATGTGCGCGATTAGCCTCGAGCCTGAGCCGAGCCTCTTCGATGCCGATCACCTCGCCTGCGTACTCGCAGATAAATCGTCCCTTGGTTATAGGCTCCTTCGTGAACAAACCAAGGCCTTTGCAGTTGCCAGTATCCAGGACGACCAGACAATCGAGTGGACCATGTTGGACTAGACGGTTGTTACAAGTAGTCTCGTCACATGTACAATTGACATTGCATTCGACGATCGAGTTGATGTTGCCTTCTGTCAGTCGCTCATCGACGTAGTTTAGGATGCCTCGAGTGCACGGACAATCGGCGCCGCGGCACTGACGGTCGTCGCAGGTGCAACCGGTTGAGAACACGGACTGAAAGTCGTCAGGCCGGCTACCCGGACCCGGGATGTTGCTGACCACGTACATGAGCCCCGGGTGCTCGTACTCGTCGTCGCGATTCATATATGCTTACCAGATTTGATCGACGTCGATTATCGACAGCAGATACTTTAGCACGAAAGCAGCACAAAAACAGAAGAAATGTGTGGGTATTTTTTTCTTTTCTTTTTCTCTTTTCTCTCTTTTACTTATATTTTTTCGTTAATAAAATGTTTCGAGAGGACACGACCGAACAACTCTCTCGTGCCTCTACAGTGGATCTCAAGCTAGCGGACTCTTACTGACTGGCACTGACCTTTATAAGCCCTTCCACCGATGACTTAAAGGATTGCGCGATACCGTACGGTACCGGGATTAGTCTGTAGCCTACGTAAATAATCGCCCCGACGAAGGAAGCTCTGATTGTGAATTTCAGGACTTTGCTCGACAGCGAGGGCGGTGGTATGCTGCAATAATCAAGACGCACAAAATTAGCAAACTTTTTTAAATACCTATCATGTATAAAACAACCATGATGAGTTTATTTAAATTACCTCATGATCGGAGGTATTTGATGTCGCTTAACTTTACCCCAATGCTCGATGATGCCAATCGTGTGTCCCATACCGACAACACCGACTACTCGCGCGGGTACGAGCTTACCATTAGCATTGATTCTCGGCTTACAAGCCAGCTGCAACGCGTGTGTCAAATATATGTCGCGCTCGTTGACGAATACCTCTTTCAGCGCGGGATACTGACCGGCTAGGTCGGCCATCATCTCCTCCAGGGAGTCGCGCGATTTGTACTTCTCAACGTCCTCCTTGGTGATGGGCTCTCTCTCACGGATCAGACGCCACGCGAGCTTCATTGTCTGCCACCAGCTGAGCAGCCTCAGAGCTCGGCCGAACGTGATCTTTATGGGCCTGTCGCCCAGTTGTATAAGGCAGTTTGGAATTTGCTTGGCCTATAATATAATGATGAGGGTGTATTAGACAAGTGTATACAAGTTTATGGCGTGGTTCAAAGTTTTAAGGATAAATTCTTACTTCTTTTAGGGCTCTTCTGAATTCTCCACCAGGTGCTAAGCCTAAGATTTTGGTGAGACGGGCTGACATATTTAAAAGTAAAATATAAAACAATCCTTTGTATAAACCATTCTGCTTTATTGTATCCATTATTTTATCTGTAAATATTTTGAATTTGTTAGTGTAAATTTGACACTAGAATTGATTAAAATTACTTACTAAAATTGAGATTTTTTGCTTCTCTAAGAATCGTCTCCTCATCCAGCTGTAATACATGAATTCTATCTAAACAAAGTTCAACAACAACTATGTGTGGCTTCACTGCTTGTATCACCTAAAAAATTTAGTTTTAATAATTGAATGTTAGAGTAAATCAGTGAAAGACAAATATTATATTCCATACCTTGGAAACATCGTTTTGACTTTCAAGACTGAAATGAGCAGTTCCCACTACATAACATTTTCCTCCTTCTGGAGTCTTTAGTACAGTAACTGTGTTTGGTAAGTCGTTGTCTACATTTTGATCTACATCCTCGTCTTCAAGATTACCTGTGTCTGAATTAGCTCCTTCTGTTGTCATGAAAAATAAACAATATTTTATAAAAAATATCACTATAATAACAGATGAATAAAATGTATGATTTACATAGAAAGTCAAATATTAAAAAAAAATGTCAACTGCATGAATAAAGTCAAGTACTTAGAGTATTTTTATACAGATATATCAAATATACATAATTTTTACTTGTATTTGACATACCATGTTGTCTTTTTGACTTTCTTTTATATCTATTGAAAGTAGGCATGTTTAAAACACAGTTGTATTATAAGTAAGCTATTCTGTTCTGCTCCTCTATTTAATTAGATGTAAGTTCTAACTATCTACTCTGAGAAGCCCTACATTGGCCTTTGCCTTAGTGCTTCTTTTGCCAGCTGCTGTTATAAACACAAAGTATAAAGTATTTGAATTTCAACTCACCTTCTTCATCACCATTGAAAATGACAAGTGATTCGTTTTCTGGTGAACCAGCAGATTTTGTCTTGCTCTGCTCACTAGCAGCAGTGTCCAATTCACCATTGCTAGGCTGATCTATGCTAATTGATTGTTCTGTAGCAATGGGTACTGTACTACCTGGTGCCACATTGTGTTTACCAGCCTCGGTATTTAAAAAATCCTTTGTTGCATTTTTGTTATTGGGTTTGACATTGTTTTCGTTGCCCGCAAATCCAAAGTGTTTTTCTTCCATCTGTGATGGCATATCACTTGATGCCATATTATTGATCACAAGTTTGTTAACTTTATTAAAAACTGAGATTGTTTAGAACCAATCATACAGTTTCTGATGCTGCAGAAATAAAATTACACATAAAAATACAGATTTTTTTTCACGAAATTGCTAAATTAAATGTAAACACAATGCTCCACACAGTAAAAATTACATAACCTCTGTAAATTTAGTAACAAAACGAATAAGTAGCAAAGCTAGCTGTTAGAAGCAGTATCGCGACACTTTCCTTCTGTTATGAATCATTATCGCTAACGAATTCAGAATTTAATCACTTACGGAAATGGTAACAATTGTTAAAAAAAAAACTTGATCGTCGAGGACAGAAGCACTGTGTGAACTCGCAATAACGAATTAAGCTAAACATAAGCGAAAATGTTGAGAATACAGTCAAATAATCGGCATCGTACCGTATAAAAATCTGGTCCACCTAAATAAATTTCGAAAGGTTAAGAATAAGGAACATAGAAGTGGTAAGAGGTTATGCAAAGGGAAGAGGAGAGAGAAGAGGAAATCGGGGATATCTGTGCATCCAGCTGTGCGAGTATTGTGCGTACGTAGGTATTTGCCACGACCACGACTATTCTCGCAACAGAACAGGCAAGTGATGCGAAGTTAGCTAAGATCTCTTCTCAGTTTAAAAGTAAATATTTTTGTAAAATGTAAAAATAACTTTCGTATACTCGTGGAAGCTCTGAACAAAGTTTAAAATTTTAAAGAAATAGAATAATAATAATTAAGTAGTGTATATATAACATGTAAATTTTGCTAAAATAATTAATAGAATGGTGTAGAGTAGTATAACTGAAATAAAACTAAAATTGGAGATATAATAATAAAAAAACAGCACATTTAGTTTTAAACATATATTATTTAATCATCTGTGGTTTGCACACTCGCACAATTCGTCACTCTCGGAATATCACATTCCCGCAGTTTACAATTACTTTACCCCTACATTTTGAAACTATACATTCGGTGAAAATAACATTAATGATAAAAATCGCGAAAGTTGAGTACTTATATCATTAACTTTTTTTCCTCGTGCAAATCGGCAAGTATCAAAATATTTTACTATGCTTACGAAAGAAATTTCATATTATTTTAATATTATTTTCACTCGAAATATTTGTGTCGATAACTGATGTAACGTTTTTATTTTCGTATTTTATAAACAAAAAAAATACCTCTGAAAATATTGTCGACTCTTGAAAAAATAATCTCCATTTGATTTTCAATCAAAATTAACGAATTATCGTGATCGTCAATCATAATTGGCGCGCGTGCCGCGTGCGTATGTGCATATATAGCCACTGCAGTGGCTGCAGTATAATATATAGAAAAAGTTTAAACGACATTGTGCACGTACTTTCAGAGATACTTTTCATTACATTTGTATTATTCTCGCCACTTAGGCCAGATTCTTCATTCCCTTACTTTGTAACTTACAAAAACATTTTTATACTTATCTGTTTTTATATTTGAAAAAATTTAAGGCCGTTTCGTTTACATTTAATCCGCAATGTTAGAGAAAATCATTGATATATGGTTTTGATTCAACAGTGCTTGCGCGACTTCATTCTTATCTCAATGATCTTGTTTGTCTAGCTATTACTTCTTGCCCTTAAATTACTAAACATACAAAACCATAGAGTTTGTAAGTTTAAGAGCACAATTCAGAGCCGTTTATGTAGAAGGAAGATATTAATCAACGTAGCACGGTGTCTACTATCTCTTTTTTCTATAATTCCCTTTTTATGGTTTTGTGAAACACGTTGGTGTTTATTAAATAAAAATGATATTTTCGTATTTTCTTCATTCCACATACAAAACTCTTATCGACTTTAGAGATTTCTTTTTTTCATACCAGTAATAACATGTACAAACCATTTTTAAAATAAGCTGTTCTTATATTAGGTACACTTAGGTATATCTTTACATGTATAAGCTCATTATAGTATAGAAATTGTTCTCTTTTGACTGAATGCACAATTCATCTATCCTATAGATATATTAATTAATTACAATGCAATGTTAATTACAATTCACAATCATTACATCGTTGAAACATTCAATTCAATCCCTGTTTTTTATCTTAAATCTATGGAGTCTTGACTAGTATGCAATGCCTTTGTATTTAATAAATAATTGTTATCTCGTTTATTTATTAAAGTATGTATACACGAAAATTGCAACACTTTATCAACTATCATTAACGCAATTTTTATTTAAGTACGCACTAAATAAGTCTTTTTTTTTATAAAACGAAGATCGTGAAAAAGCTGCTGAAAACAATTGCAAAAATAAATCGCATCTCTTTCAAGTCATTCGATGTTTTGGAATCAAGCTCTAATTCTAATCATTAGTACCTTTGAAAAATTAAATTTATTTGTTTATAGTACATTGAATTTTAGTATGTGCTAGCACTTCATCCTTAAAAATAAGCTTTCGAGTTTTCCTACATGCAGATACGTTATAGTGCATATATGGATTCGTATTTTTCTATATAATTTAAATATATAAAAATAATACAATCAATGTGCTAATTGTAAATTAAATAAAATTTCATTTGAAACTCAAGACGTCAATCGCACTAAATTAAAGAAGTACATCAAATGTATTATGAATATATTAAGTCTATTTTACAATAGGAGCCTTTTTAGATGTGCAGATATAAATTATTCGATGTACATCTTAAACTTATAATAGTGTACGTTATTCTTTTTAAGTGACAACAATTTTAACAATCGCATGCTTTATTATTTACAAAAACGAAAAAAATGTTTTTTTATAAGAATTTTTAATAAATTTTTATGTTTGTGAAACTATGATAAAAAATATCGATGATCAAATCGTAAATATTTATATCCAAGACATTTACACTAACCTAGTCATACTCTGCTCTGATTGATTAGGAATATTTTGACAAGTCATCGACGGGGCGGATTTCGTGATTTTCTTTACGTAAATTGATCTAATGAAGTACATTCAGCAATTATATTTTGCTCTAGTTATTTAAGTATAAAAACAGATTCAGATCATTGAGTTCTTTTTTTTTAAACTTTACTTTTTTCACCTGTGTTTTCATCGCAACATAAAACATTCCTCTCAATAATCAAACAAAACAATTTTTAAGTTATAATGTTCCTTAAAAATTAATTTCTCAACAAAAAAATGCTACTTTTTTAAGATAGACTGTGCTCTGAATGTTACTGTTCAAAAGAGAACATGATTCATTCATGGTCCCAGTCATCAAAATCATGAAATTCGAAATCGCTCAGTAACTTTCATTATACCGACGAAAAGATATCTTGATGTGCGTTTTCAACGCACGTAAGGCTTTGCAATATGTACTTTTACTCCTTATATCACAACAATTGATTAAGCAGTATTCATGGATAGTAAGTGTTATGAGCAATATATATATAGAACTTTTCGGTGTCAGTGTCGTAGTCGTTACTCTTTTCTCTATTCATATAAAATTACATATTTTGTGAGACTAGTTTTTTTTGTGTCAGTAGGCCTACTTGCTTTCGTGCTATAAATACAAATGCTCCTTTTGACCTACTAGATTTGAATCATGATCTACTCGGCCCAGGTACACGGTTAGCTCAATTTCACGCGTTTTGATGGACATACGTTCGATGCATCTACAAGTGAGAGATAAAGTTATATTATTTCATAGGCAAAATCATCTTTTATGTTTCAATCCAAATCGTCCTGATAATCACCTCCGTTGGTTCCAAAAACATTCATCATGGAACAGTTTTGACTTTTCTGCAATGATTATAGAAAATTTAGTATAACGGAACAATGATATTATATAAAAAAAAAAAAAAAAATAAGCGAGTATACTCACGTCTCCCATAACAGCGATTGGCGTCGTACCCGTAGAGATCGCGACCTGATGCTCGATTAAGTAGAACATATACTCGTCGTAGAGCAAGCGGATTAGATGAAAAGATCCAAAACTAGCGGCACTTCGTAGGGTTAAATCTCTAATTACCATTGAACTATAAAAAGACCACTTGAGCAGGAACTGTCGTGCTGCTTTTGCAAAAGTAGGCTTGCCCTCATAAGGCTGAAGTACTTGCGTGACCGTGCCCTTCAGCCACACCGCCCATTGCTCCAATGAGTTTTGCTGCTGGAGTGTCACCTTGAAATCAGCCTCTAGGCGTTGCACCACCGAGTAATCGCACTGGCAAACCCAGGAAGCCTAAAGCCGGTAGAATAGAACGTTTTGTTATTAAACGTTGTCATGAAAATTCTATTGAACGCGAGATTAAAAAGATTCAATCAAGCACCTGCTCTTGTACGTTGTGAAAGTCGACCCGGTTCAGATCTGCCAGCATCTGATTGATTTGAGCATTGTTCTGAAGTACAGCTCTCGCCGCTTGTGCTAAGTGATTCAGAGACGTGTATCTCCTCAAGGTTTGAGCGAACGCCGATACAGCTGTCAACTATTTAAAAAAAAAGTGAGTTTTATTTATCCCCTCGCATGATAAATTCAAAATTCATAATGATAATAAATTTACGAACCTTAATTTGCGTCATCTCTTCGGGACAATCATGCATTGCCGAGGTCAACCAAGATTCCAAACCTTTTGCGAAATTTCTTATAGACTGTGTCAGAGGACCTAATAAAAATACGTAAACATTTTCATGTAAGACTCATTTCTAGCATTAGAACAAGCTCGTACAACGAAAGAATAACATATAACAAATACTCACCGGGTATAGGCCTGAGAACGTCCGGCATCAGCACTTCAACTAAATTTTGATAAAACATGTAGTCGACTCTTCGGATGAAATTTTGAACTTCCACGCATTTGCACAGCTGATACAGTTTGGTTCTACCACAAAAAACACGCAAAAAGCACATTACTCACACTTAGTAATTCCCTGCACATAAAAAACAAACTACTCACTTCGACAGATACTTCTCCTCTTCGCACTCATCCCCGTTGTTGTTATCCTGACTGCGCCAGAACTCGCGCCAGAGGCTCTCGACGGTGGCGAACTCGAAGTTGAGCACCGCGTCGAGGAAAGCCTCGCAGTGCTCGCGATAGATGCTGCGGAAGGTGTCGATGTCCTCGAGGGTGCAGTCGTCGGGCAGAGCAGCGCTGTGTTGGCCCAGAGCGATCTCGGGGAACTCGGGTATGGCGCAGCTCGCCTCTCCGAGGTACTGGTGATACTGCGGCGACGCCGTCGCACCTGCATTCGGTTGCGCGCTGTTGGGCGAGACGACGCTCGCGTTGCTCGGTTGCTGGTTCTGCTCGTAGCTCGAGTCCATCTGCTTGTGGTTGACAAACTTGACGCGCTTGTTAGCTTGGGAGTTGGATTGCGACTGCGAACGCGACGTATCGTTGCCATCCTCATTGAGCATGACGAGGGGTGAGCGCGGTTTCACCCGGATACCGTAGTAGTGGTACTTTGAGTTGCCTCTGGAATATTTCGTGTATAAGAATTTTTTCCTGCCTCGTGGATATTTTTTTTTTTTTGTTTTCTTTACCGAGTGCCGAGACGTCGTGTGCGTAGGCCTAGGAACACCGACCGGATGAGCTTGCCAAAACTGGCGGCGTTTACCGGGTCGAGTCTGTTGTCCGAGCAGTGGCGGAGGTAGTGGTTGTAGAGGGTCGACCGGGGCAGAGATACACCGTCGGCCGTCTCGTAGTTCTCCAGCAGCCATTGCACCTGCGCGCGAATCATTCGTTCGTAATGGAATTTTTCGGGTGCTTTAAATATTGCTAATGGTGGTCGTTTTTTTTTATCACACTGTGTGCCACGCTACATTTTGTGCATGTTTTTCGTTAAAAGAAAAAGTAAATAAAACAAGGAGTGCATTATCGGGCAACTGAAAATGGTAGAAATACGTTGCAAACAAATAATAATAATACTGGTGCAAACAAACAGTATAAGGGTGTGATGGTTTTTAAGGAAATGAAATAAAAATGTTGTTTAAAATAAATTTGTTTTCTTATTGCAAGTCTTTTTTTTTAAATATGTACATAAAATTACACAAAAATAAAATATTTTCTTTCTTTTCCATTACAATGAATCGAAATACTTTATCACAAAGTGTCATGGACGCGTTGAAAATTAAAATAAAAAGGGTGTGATACACACGAGCAAGTTGTGGTGAGACACACTCAATTAATGTCTATATATCTATACACTTTATATACACACGTATATATATATCTCTGTATAAAAAAAAAAATTAACTAAAAAAGTAAAAAAAATCTAAAAAAAAGTCAAGAAAGCAAGAAAAACAAAATGAGCGCCTCAAGCCAGACGAAAAATACAATCCAAACAAGGAGCGTCCGATTGTAAAGCCGCAGAACAAGCATGAACAGAGGTAGGACGATCAACGCCATGCACAAGACAATGAGTAGCAATCGCTTAAACGGGGATCGTGGCGGGTTTTGGTGATGATGCTGATAATGGTGATAGTGGTAGTTGTGACGGTGATGGTTAGTGTTTCGTCGGCTTACGGTGGCCTGGGAGACTCGTGTCGCGTGGGTCATGTTGGCCGCGGCGGCCGCCGCGGCTTCCACGCTCACCGCGCCAACCCCAGCCTGCGCAGCCTGGGCCGTCGCCGCGGCGCTCGTCGTGTTGCCGCTGATCAGGTACGCCCCACCGCCTCCGCTCACCACGCCGCTCTCCTACAATGTCGGTGAGAGAAGAGAGAAAAAAAAGAGAAAAGAAGAAAAGCCGCACACGTATGAGACTGGTTACTTATAGGAGCTCTTCCCCCGCGCTTGTAAACCTTTCTCCCTTGGCTTTTGATTGATTAATTCGTTACACGAGTTTTATTTTATGCTGTACATTATTTGCTGTGTCTCGGGATGGAATTTTATTTATAATGGTGGCAAGCAATGAGGTTGTTATTATATTAGTCTTGATGGATGATAAACGGTTTGTTATTGATTATGTGCAAATGTTATATGTTATTACATTATTATTATTATTATTGTCGAATTGTTGTTAACGAATGCAGAGTTTGCGCGGAAAAGCGTTTTTCGGGGTCTATAATGTGGGTGTTGGTGTGATGTGCATGGTGTATTATACTTACGGCGTTCTCGGTCTGGGGACTGGTGCGAGCAGCCGCTGCGGCGGCTGATATGAGCGCGTGCGTGGGGTCGCCCTCGACGACACTCTGCTGGATCAGATAAGTGCCGTTGCCTTGCGACAGCAGCTGACCCGTCGTCGTACTCGAACCCGTCACCTGCGGCATTATTAATTAGCGTGATTAATCCTCGATCAAATAATTGGCCAATGATGCAATCTAAAAGCATAAATATGTGGGTAAAATATACCTGTGCGTAGGTCACCGGCGTGGAAGTCGATGTGTAGTACTGGTTGGAGGCGGGAGTGTACATCGTTCCCGCCTCGCCAACCGCATACACTGGATATGTCCTATAAAAATCATTCAATTTAGCTTCAAATTCGTTTAAAAAAGAGTGTAAAAAGTTAACTGCAAGTCGTACGTACATCTGTCCATTTGTCGGTATATACGTGGATCCATCGCCCTCGACATACTGTACGTAGGTGGGATGAGTAACTGATTCGGAACCCACGGCGTCGGCGTCTCCAGGCACTGCGAAGAAAAAGGAGATTACGTTTAAAATTTTAGAAGGCGAATTTTTGCGAGAACAGAAATCACCCTTTAATCAAAATTATATTGCTTCCTGGCAATAATTGATAAATCGTAGATTGATAATGTTGATACAGCTTTTTTGAAGTACGTGCATTATACTGCCAAAAAACAAATTTGAAAAATTTATTCAAAGTCTCCGGTTCCGTTCATTCACGGCTATTAACAACTATTAACACCAAGCTAATATAAAAATGCACATAATTTTTTACGAAAAATACCGCGAAAAGAAAACTGCATTATTCAAAAATTATAACGGATCTTGCATGTATATCAGGAAAAAAAAAACACCTTATGCACTTGAAAAATTTCCCTCACCTACAGCTGTCGTGAGGGACGCGTATGTTGATGAATCACTGGAGCCTAATAAAGTCATTATCTAATGAGAATGTAGCATTTTGCAGACCACTTTAATAAATTTATAAGTTTCCCTCAGATTTTAGTGTGCGTTTTCAAGTATTTAAATAAACTATTTCCCTTCTATTATGTGCTTAATGCAAAGTTAGCAAGTAATGTTAGCTTTATTTAATTACCTGTTACAGTAATATAATGAGGCGATCCACTGACTATTGTGCCAGCTGACGTTGATGCAGCGTCAGAATCTACAAGAGTGTGCTGACCAGAATGCGTTGTATTAACAACCACTTGTGCCGTTACGTGTGCTTGAGTACCTGATGATCCATTAGATGAATCTGCAGTTGCATCTAATGAATCTTGTACCAGTAACTAAAAATAAATAAAAAAAAGTTTAAATAACATTTTGTATTTAAGAATTCAAATAAGCTTACATTAAAAGAATTTTGTAATTTAGTTATTTACTCTTTTATTAAAAGAAATATTATGACTGGATGTCATGTTTAGTAACCAACTGTTATCAAAGTCTAAAAGCAGATGGCTAAGTCAGACTTATCAGGCATTAGGCCATACATATAACTAAGAGATAGGAAGAGTTGATATTGATTTTTCAATGCTATCACATTTTTTATTTGTATAGATTTAATATGAGTAAATTATTCATAATAACATATTTCTGTACCATATTTATAATTAATAAAAAGAAATGTAAAAGAAATATAATGTAAATTGTTAAAAGTATAATATTAATTTATTCACGTAGAAAAGTTCCTTACACTGATAATTTAATTATTAACATTTATGTAAGCTATCATGCAAGCTATTCAGGATTTGAATTGTCAATATGAATTCTAAAAAAGCAAAAATTTTAAATGACATAAAAAAACTCAATTCTCTAAAAAATATATTTTAAGCATATATCAATAATCAATAATTTACCTGGATTGGCTGCAAACTATTAGGACTGGATGGATCACCACTTGTGACTACTGTGATTAACTGCTGACCTCTACCAGACTGTGACTGATCAGCACTGCCACTACCATTGGAATTAGAAGTAGTAACAACGACAACGCTTGGCTTGCTCTCCACCCCCACTGTGGAACTGCCCCCGCCATTGCCTGCCCCAGATGATGCTGCGAGAGCGTACTGGGCTCCTGTCGTAGTCATGGCAATAACTCCCTCACCTCTCTCTGTGCAAGGCGTATCACCGCCACTTCGCCCTCTCCGTTTCTGTAGGGATGACTCTACAATACACAGACACACATCAATGAGCAAGCTTTAGTAGCTGCTGTTGTGTATAGCAAATCCTTCCATCTCTAATTCAAATATCAATAATGTTACTGGAACTTCAGGCAGGCAAATCTGTTGCAGAGTTTTCCTGCTTGATATGCCTGTACCTACGTCTCACTAACTTAACTACTCTGCACCACAAACTTGACTAATTAGCAAACCTTTGTCACATACAACTTATGGAAAATAATAAATAAAAATAGCTCTAGGTTAACTTTATGAAGAAATTAATAACTTTTCGACTCCAAAATATAAAGTACACCCAGCAACTATTCTTTGATCTTTATCTCTGATAAGAATACAGCCTCTTTTCAAACCCACATTAAGCTATGCTAAGAGTAGTTCCCCAGCTCAGGTAACATTACCAGCCTAAGTATGACAATGGGTACTTCATTCCCCAATCGCCTAATGAGCATAATCGAAGCTCTGGAAGCGTGAGATGAGGAAAAAAAAGCTTCGGCGTAATGCGCGTGCAAAAGAGAGCGAGCGAACGAACGAGAAAGCAAGAGAGCAAGAGAGAGAGAGAGAGAGAGAGAGAGAGAGAGAGAGAGAGAGAGAGAGAGAGAGAGAGAGAAAGGAAAAAAGCTATAGGTAGATTCTCGAGCGTCGAAATTATCGAGTGTCTTGCGAAGCAGACGGAAACACCTCGCGACAAGTAAAAGGAACGCACAGAAAAAGCGTGCGTCTACCGGCGAGACGATGACGAGTTCTTTTCCCGTCATCCGTGCGCTCTCTCTCTCTCTCTCTCTCTCTCTCTCTCTCTCTCTCTCTCTCTCTCTCTCTTTCTTTCTTTCTTATACATACGGGCGCGTGTTCATATAGTTATATAGAAAATGGAGAAAAAAAGTCGAACGCGTGCGAGCTACATCAGCATCAAATAGAGACAGCTTACGCGATATATACTTAGGTATAGATACGTGTACACACTGAGACTACTGAGAGTGTATATATGTGAGCGCGAGCGAGATAAAGGAAACCTAACCTTCAAAAGACGCCGCCGCCGCCGCCGCCGGAGCTACTACCCCGCGAACGTGATACATGCACAGCACAGTGTCTCACTCTCTCCAGTAGAGGGGGAAGGGGGGAGTAGTGAGCAAGCGCGTATGTATCTCCACCCCCCGCAGGTGCGCGCATTCGACGTAATCTCTCTACAGCGCGCAAGGGGTCGAATCGAGAGAGAGGATCAAAGGAAAAAAGTTTGCAAGGGAAAGAGCGGAAGAGCGGGAGAGAGAGAGAGAAATCGCGAGAGCCAACTGTTATAATAGCACTCTTCTATTTCACCGCGGTGGGAGAAACAGAGAGAGCTTGCGCCGCGTGACGCGTGTACCTTTTGGGACGTCAGGTACCAAACCCGAGTGTGCGTATACGTGTAAGTGATATCGGGGGCGTGAGAGAGAGGGAGCAAAGGGGGAAGCAAACTCGCGGGGAGTGGCTGTAGCTATATTGGTGGAGGCTAGCTAGAGCGAGAGAGAGAGAGCAATTAGACGGCATTATAGGCGTAGGTACACGAGCGCGCGCGTGCACGTACAGCCCCACTGATCACCGGCCTAATAAACGAACCGATTTATTATACGCCACCTGAGATTCTTTCTCTCCACCCCAAAGCTAGAGAGGGAGAGATAGAGAGATAGAGAGAGTGTGTGTGTGTGTGAGAGAGTGGGCACCCTTTTGGACAGACACAGCAGACCCTGAGGTGATTTGCTCTCTATCTGCGAGAGCAATTACTTGGAGCAGACAGTAGAGGCTTTGCCCATCGAAGTAGAAAAATGATTCTACTGATTTTTATTGGTAAGTGTGTGTACGCTTGGACCACTGGATTGGGACTCTGCTCGATGCTTTGTATATTTCTTACTCGCTGCTCAAAGCAACTGCCCTTGTAGGTTTCTTTGCCATCCATTCGGCTAGTTGACAAAGGATGATTTTGGAGGAAGGCAAGAGAAGACTGCTGGTACTTTGAAGGCAACCTGAGGGGGTTGCCCTGGGAGACCAGGAACACCTGTAGGAGGGAACAAGGAGAGTCAGCGAAGAGAAAAATTCTTGATGACCATTGTCAGAGTGCAAAGAATTGTCACTGAAATTCAATAAGGAAGCGAAGGATTTGTTTGTTACATCATATATGATATCGATGTAAATGCAATGCGAATCATAGGAATTAATTTAAAACAAGAGCTTTGATATTTAGTAAGAAATGATTTAACTTTGTTTTAGATCCATTGTAAGATTTAAAAGTATTTGGTAAAAAGTTATAAATTTAATAACTATTTACTTTGAATGAAAAATTATAATTTTATAGCACAGAGTTAATTTACACATTAAAATAGGTAAATAATAAAATAATTCTGTCTAATAAAAGGTTTATTTGTATAAAAGATTTTAAGATTTAACAGTTAACTAGTTTTAATTAACTCCAGGACTAACGCATAGAGATATCAATTATCTCCTTTAGGCTGCAAGATTTATCAATTATATTATGCATATTGTGATGAAATCTGCATGTATTATTATTTTCTCAACGCCGGGCCGAAAATATCACATTAGCTCCCAGCTCAAAAACGCGAATGTGGTATTTTCGGCCTGGCTATGTTTAAATAGTATATTACACACCTAGGCCAGTAAAATAATAATTGTCTCAGATCATATGTAATTGTCGGCCGAGGCGAAGCCGAGGTTGACAAACATATAATCTGAGGTTCTCTGTTTTACTGGACAAGCTGTTTTAAGTTAGCGCTTTCTGGTCGAAGGGCAGACAAAATATAGTATAGTACTGTAGTAAATAGTACGCACCACGGGAGGAAATTTGGCCAGTTCACATCTCGTGTTTGCCACCCTTGCCTTCGGTTCGGGCGTTCATTTACGGGAGCTGTGGACTGTCCAAATTTTTTCTTCTCTAGGTGCGTAATATACTATTGGTACTCTGATATAAATATTAATAAAAAAACCGCTACCAATACATTGGCACTTAAGTTCCTCAACAACCTCCTCAAACTAATGTACTAATTTCTTTTTTCAATCTTTTATGACCATAACGAATTGTATCCCTAGGTGTATAATCTACTAATTAAAATTATTATGAATAATTTAATAATTTCTACAGAAGATAATATCATAAAGAATTATATATAATACAAACTTAATTGTACTGAACGCATAGTAGTAGATTATGTAACAAGGGAGTAAAAGCACAGATTATTCCCGGGGGCGAGTTCACTCCCCGAGCGAGCGAGCGAGCGAAACAAAGCTCGGGCAGTGATCACCCAAGGGAATGATTGACTTCACTACCTAGAAATTCATTCCCAGTTTCACTGTGACCTTTTTAGACTTGAAAAAAAAATCGAAAAAAAAAAAATTTTAATCGTTTTTTGGTTATAAAACAAAAGAAAATCGATTCGATATAAAAACTTAAATCAGTCAGTGAACTGAGAGTCACCATTGAGGCAAAGAGAATGACCATATCCGTGTAAATGTGTAATACTTCTCGAGACATCGGCCACACATACATGTACACACACACGCACACACACGCGCATACAAACAGTGTTCGTGGGCGCACTGATTTCAACATAGATTGCCTTGGAACATCATTTTGCATAGTTTTTGTCTCGAAAATTTTTTCCGCCGTTCCAAACCTTCCTCTATAAGGAAGCTATCTATTATAAGGCTTTATAAGGAATAAGTTATTTATTAAGTAACTTCAACGTTAATTAATTTTTTTTTAATTTTCAAATGTAGCTTGAGTTCTAGAATGAAATAATACAAAGAATAAAAGAAAATTTAAATTCGGTACGCCTGAATTTATGCTTATTGAAAAGCAACAACCAAGAAAGTACAAATTATACCTATTTCAACCTTTATACCGCCATGTGACGCTAAAAACATGAAATATAAGTAGAAACAGCTAATACGCGATAACGATTTCTTTCGAAATATCATTGCTCTTGAACGACTCGCCACTTCAAACCCATCATCAATAAAACATTTAAATCACATTCACTCCAAAAAATTTAAAAGTAACTTTACCGACTCCGATGCGCTGAAATAATCGGCACTGCTCTCAGTTTATCTATATCCTCGCACCACTATATAACAAACTATATATCGACCACCGCACGTTGCACACTCGATCTAATACCTGTTAGACCATCACCTCGCACTACTCAGCGCGTGACTGACCCTTATACACACATCGTCGCAGTTTTTTCCTCGATATAACCACAAGTTTTCCTCCTTCCCTCTCTTCCTCCCTCTCGTTATACAGAGGGAAAAGGGGGCCATATGGGTCCCAGCGCGTGCGACGCACCTGGCGCATATATACGTATACGCAGACACACACAGACGCCGTTACGCATCAGGAGTATACGTCGGTGCACCCCTTCGCACCGCCACCTGCGAAGCGTGATATTACGAGAGAACCGGTGGTAGCGCGCACGTGCCCTCCCCCTCTCGCACCCTATACCTATACACACTCCCGCGCGCGAGGGCTGCACATGTGTCTTTTTCTCTATCCCTCGCTAATTTGAAATTCTTCCGAACGGACGCCCGTCGTCCGTGTTTTCCCGCCCTTTTTCTGTGTGTGTATATATATGATGCGGGCGGCCGGGGACGGTTGATTCTTTTTTTTTTTTTTACCATTATGCCTGCATATTAATGGAGGAGTTCCGATAAGATTGGCGAACGCGTGTGGGTATATTGTATGATACGGATTGTGCGCGCGATTGGCCAGATATAAGCGCGCATTACAACGTGTTCACGCGTGGCCGCGCGCGTATTACACTTATTGCTGTAAGCCCGTTTTAATTGAAAATCCCCGCTGCTGCTGCTTCTTCTATCTTCTTCATCTTTTCGCGCTCGCCGATTTTGCATCCTTTATTATATACCCGATGAGCGAAGGGGGACATATGTAGTATAGTCTGTATATATATATCTCATTTTATTGAGAACACGCGAGCTGGCATTTTACAAGGAGTTATACGGGGTATATAATGTAACGTATTCGGACGGTTTGAATGCTGCGTTGCGAGGACGACGGTTGGTGCGCGCGCGCGTGTGGGGGATGGCGTGTGCGCGTATATATAGGGGGAGGATTAGACAACGATGATGATGGTTTTTATTAGGTTTTTGGGTGGCGGGATATATATTTAAAGTTAGAAGCTCAGACTTGGCAGCTGTCAGGGACAAGTGTGGCACAGGTGAGCGCCCTGAATCAAATCTTTTCAAATATTGTAATTTTTGACATATATTGATAAACCAAATTAATCTAAAAAGTAAGAAAAATTTGTTTCTGAAGCACTCTGCGAAAAATTTTAAGCATTGCTAAGTAGGATCGTGGACGAAGTATGGCTCATAGATGATCAAAAAACAGCAAAGAGAGGGCGCGGGTACCGCTCCAAATTAACGCTAGTCCTATACTAATTATCCTATATTCTCCTATATAATAAAAGGGAGATAGTCCTTATATAAATTAAGCGATCGATATTCCATTCGTTCGGTTTTCAAGCATTTTTGCGAGGTATCTCGAAAGAAATCGCGAAAAAGCGAAGTGAGGGTGCGCGTAGCGCGCCAATTAGGGATGTGCGAATCCTCGACTCGACGTGTTTGAATCCCGTGGGGTGGGGATAGGTTTTTAGAAAATATTTTTGCCGAAAGCTAAAAATGTCGAAAGGGTCGAAAGGTAAAACAAAGAAAAGTCGAATGTCGAAATAAACAAATGCCGACTCTTTGAGTTTTAAATTGCCGAAGATAATTTTGCCGAAAATAAAAATGCCGAATTTAAGAATGCCGACAATACTGTTATTAAATTAATCGAAATCGTTATTAAAATTAATCGAAAAATACATCAAATCACGAAAATGTTGATACATCATAATTTTCGGCAATTTTAGCCTTCGGGTTTTCACTCGTTCTGTAAAACTTTTTTTCGGTTATTTTACATTTTGGTTTTTTAGTATTTCTGCAAAAATTACATTCTGCAATTGTAACTTTTCGGCAATTTTAGCTATCGGTATAATATATTGGGCATTTTTAGCTTTCGGCAAAAATATTTTCTAAAACCCTATCCCCACTCGTCGTGTAACGAAGTCTAAATCTTCTGCAAATATTAATAGAATTACTAAAAAAAAAAAATTGACTATAGTATTTACATATACGGAGCGCCTGACAGATCTGTTTTTCCGAAACCCTACTCAGAAATTATTTAATTAAATAAAAGCCGCAATGCCGATAAGTAGGAATCTGTATTTTTAGAATTTTGCCAGTTTTGAAACAAGCGTATCTCATGAAAATACTGATAGAATCACACAAAAATTTCTGAGCATAGTATTTACATATACGGAGCGCATGACTTATTATTTTTTTTTTCAAATAAACGATCGAATGTTTATTTATTAAAATTTAATAATGAAATTGGGTTGATTTGAACTTCACATCGCCTTCTGATTTTTTTCTTAATTTCTGATCGCGCCTATTATGCAGAAATTTTGTCTTTATTTTAAGGACGTTCTCCGGCTCAAATTCATCAATATCGCAAAAATTGTGATTTAAAAATATTATTTATGATGGAAA